>SNQJ01S0039892.1:64594-86454 GCA_010110895.2 Picea sitchensis
GATATTATGTGATGTCATTCCTATGGATGTTTTTCATCTATTGCTGGGTAGACCATGGCAATATGACAAGAATGTGATTCATGATGGGAGAATGAACACATACACCCTGGAGAAGAATGGGACGACTCACATGTTACCTCCAATCAAGGATAAGGAGGTGAAGCCGGAAGTAAGCAACACTGTACTTCTCATGAGTGGGAAGGAACTTCTTACAGAGGTTAAGAAGAAGGAAGAACCACAATTCATTGTGGTCAGAAAACTAAAGATTGTTTTGACCAGCACAAGGGTGGATGATTTACCAGAAGAAGTTCAGGAATTGTTGGAAGAGTTCGCTGATATAATAGTGGACGAATTACGTCGTTCGTTGCCACCGATCAGAAGTGTGAGTCATCATATTGATCTCATTCCAGGAGCCAGTTTTCCAAACAAATCCGTGTACAGGTTGATGCCGCAAGAGAATGAAGAGGTTAAAAGGCAAGTCCAGGAGTTGTTGGACAAAGGTTTGGTCAGGGAAAGCTTGAGTCCATGTGTTGTTCCGACATTACTCAGTCCGAAGAAAGATGGAGGCTGGAGGATGTGTACTGACTCGAGGGAGATTAACAAGATAACCATTAGGTACATATTTCCATTGCCAAGGATGGATGATCTGATGGATTGCTTGAGTGGGGAAAAATACTTTTCAAAGATTCATTTGAAAATCAGTTATCATCAAATCCACATGAGAGAAGGTGATGAGTGGAAGACAACATTCAAAACCAATGAAGGGTTGTATGAATGGCTTGTTATGCCATTTGTCTTAACAAATGTGTCGAGTACCTTCATGAGGTTGATGAACGAAGTCCTGAAGGAGTTCATCAGAATTTTTTTTATCGTGTATTTAGATGACATACTGGTTTTCAGTAAAATAGTGGCAGAGCATCTGAAGCATTTGGCTACAGTGATGCAGAGATTGCAGTAGGAGAAGATGTTGATAAACATGAAGAAATCCTCATTCATGAAGACAGAGATCATTTACTTGGGTTTTGTTATTTCAGAAAATGAGTTGAGGATGGATCCAGATAAGGTGGAAGTAATAAAAAATTGGCCATCACCGAAGAATACCTTTGAGGTGAGAAGTTTTCACGGATTGGCTAGTTTCTACCGAAAGTTCATCAGGAATTTCAGTGGAATTAGTGCAGCGATGATGGATACAGTGAAGAAAATACACAAGTCTTTTCATTGGACAGAAGAGGCTGAGAAGAGTTTTAATCTGTGTAAGAGGAAGATTACGGAACAACCAGTTTTGGTGTTGCCGAATTTCCAAAAGACATTTCAGGTGAAATGCGATGCAAGTGGGTTTGCAATCGGGGTAGTCTTGAGTCAGGAAAATAGGAAGATAGCATACTTCAGCGAGAATATGAATGAAGCAAAGGTGAAATAATCCACTTATGATAAGGAGTTCTATGCTATCATTCAGGCACTGAAGAAATGGAGACATTACTTGATCCTGAAGGAGTTTGTCTTATACAGTGACAATCATGCATTGCAGTTTGCAACTCAACAGGAAAATTTGAATCAGAGACATGTCAAATGGGTGGAATACATGCAAAATTTCACTTTTGTGATTAAACATATTTCTGGTACTGCTAACAAAGTTGTTGATGCTTTGAGCAGGAAGTGTTTGTTGTTGCAGGAATTCAGAGTTAAAACGTTGGGTTTTGATGATCTCAAGGACATGTATGGAGATGATCAGGATTTGAAGGAAGCGTATGAAGACGCTGAGAACCCAATTCTCAGAGACAAGAGACAATGGACATAATACATGATTCAGGAAGGATTATTATTTAAAGGTAATCAACTGTGTATTCCGAAATGCTCCATGAGGGAGAATTTGGTAAAGGAAAAACACAGTGGAGGATTGGCAGGACACTTTGGTCATGACAAGATGTTTTCAAATTTGAATGAGTCATATTTTTGGCCGGGAATGCGAGCAGATGTCAGGATATTCATGGACAGATGCAAAATTTTCCATCATTCGAAGGGAAGAAGACAAAATGTGGGGTTTTATCAACCATTACCCATACCAGAGAGGTCGTGGGATGCAATCAACATGGATTTCGTATTGGGGTTGCCAAGAACACAAAGAGGTTTTGATTCAATCTTTGTGGTGGTGGATAGATTTTCCAAGATGGAACACTTCATTCCATGTCAGAAGACCAGTGACGCAACTCACATTGCGAATCTATTTTTCAAAGAAGTCATTCGACTTCATGGGTTTCCAAAGAGTATAGTTTCGGATCGAGACACCAAGTTCATAGGGCACTTTTGGAGGACCTTATGGAAGAAACTGGGAACTAGCTTGTTGTTTAGTTCATCTTATCATCCTCATATGGATGGACAGACAGAAGTGGTAAACAAAAGTCTGGGAGACTTGCTGAGAAGCTTGGTGATAGAACACCACAGCTAGTGGGACAACATATTACCACTGGCAGAATTTTCTTATAATGAATCAGTTAACATAAGCACAAGGCATAGTCCATTTCATATTTTCTATGGCATGCAGCCGAGGGGAATTTCTGAACTGAGGGATTCAGAACAGACTGCAACTAGGAGCACTAGTGCAGAATATTTCGCAGAGGCGATGAGAGAACTTCATAGCCAGGTGAAGGTGCGGTTGCAGAATTCAAGCCAAGAGTATAAACGTAGATCATATCAGCATAAGAGACAACTTCAGTTTGAGGTTGGTGATTTGATTTTGGCACATTTAAGAAAAGAAAGTTTCCTGAGAGGAACATATAATAAACTGAATATGAAGAAAATCGGGCCATGTAGGATCTTAAAGAAATTTGGGGAAAATACCTGATGGGATCGGAATTTCTTCGATATTCAATATCTCAGATTTGTACCCATATAAGGCTGAAGAAATAGGAACAGGAGATGAGAAGCCAGTGATCCAATGGACAAAGTAGATGCCAGTTGCAGATAAGCCGCAGATGAAGCGCATACTGGATTAAAGAGTAAGCAAGAAGACTAGGCGAAAGCAATATTTTGAATATTTGGTCAAGTGGAAGGGCCATCCAGTTGAAGATGCCAGTTGGGAGAATGAAGCAGAGATCCAAAAGCATGGACAGACTGTGCACAAGCTCATGGATAGGAGCCCATGAAAATTTTCAATCCAGTGAGTATGATGCAAGAGCATCACCAACATCAAGCGAGCCAACGCGGAAGCAAAAGACAGTTGGACAAGCACCAGCGCAAATTTTGAAATTATCTTGAAATTGATGCACCATCTTAAATGAAGCCATTAAGAAGGAGTGCCTTTGTATAATGTAAACGGACCTTGAGCGATTTTCTCTCATCCTTAGTAGGTAGAAGTCATTTAAAGTAGTTAATGCAAGTAGGTAGAGTTGAATGTGTAGATTAGACAGCTTTAGAGCGCAAGAGGGAAACGGGATATAGACACCCTCATTGTGTATTGTAACAGGATGGTAGAGGCAACATTGTTGAAAGAGAAAGAGCATGCAGAGAGCTATGTAAGAACACCCATGTATAGATATTTGGATTAATATGAAGAGTTGATTCAAATTCATGGTTTTGTGTTTCTTCTCTGTGTATTAATGTTGAATGATATGCTCATGAATTTTTTCTTCCTGTTATACATTTGATTTATATGTTGTGTATATGATTTCATGTTTGATTTTGAAGTCTGAAAGGAAGTAGGAATGAGTTTCAATTGTTTCTCTATCTGAGCAAGAGTTCCTGCAAGGAGTGCAGTTGAAGTGTCCACAAGGAGTGCGTTGACAAAGGGCTCAGGTAGTTTAGCTTTTGTTCTCATTCACAAGAAAGGTGCAATTGAGCACAAGAGCCATGCAAGAAGTGCGCAGGCCAAGCAAGGTCTCAGGGTTTTGGACCTGAGAGAAGCATTGAGAGACTGCTGCTACAGGTGTGCGCAGGGTCGAGGGAAGTTCATCACTTTGAAGTGTCTGACAGTTGCCGCAAGGAGTGCGCGCAAGAGTCTTCTCTAAGACTCGGAGTATAAGGAATTTTAGGAAGGATAAAGCCTTACAACCGTGTAAAGGGTTGCACAAAAGTTGTACCTAGGAGAATTAGAAAGGCATCGTAATTTTACGCGTAGGAGGATGAGTTCTCAGAGGAAGAATGGATGGTCGGAACTCTCTGAGGAGAATTCATGAATTTTCGTGAACCATCAGATCTCACAGAGAAGCAGGGAAGTTACAGTGAAAGCATCAAAAGGTTCTAAGCTCAGGAGGAGTAGGACCGTAGATCCAAGCCATAAAGGTCGTTGGATTTACACAAGGATTCTGTATCGAGATTTCGTGGGTTGAAATTCCGTAAACATTGCAACAGGAATCGCGATATCATGAAACGCGATATCCCAAAAGTCAGGAGTATTTGTGTGGGCCACAGAGGAGTCAGTGAGTGGACAGGTGGCACACCATTTCAGAGTTTCATGGGGTGAAGTCCCGAACTCATTGCATTAGGATTCGCGATATTGTGAACCCCGAAGTGCCGATGGAGTGAAGGACCGTTGAAAGGTCAACCACACGAGTGTATCGGAGTTTCAGTAAATCGAAAATCGGGAGTCAGAGAGACAAAGTTTCTCGACATCACGACCGTCGAAATCGCGATAGGGAAAATCCCGAAAGGAAAGGGGAAAGGTCAGAATTGACTGTTTTAGGTTTCGGGGATTCGAGAGACCAACACGTGACCACAGGATTCGCGAAATCGCGAAGTCCGATCCCCCGAGTGTAAAAAGGGGATCCCGTGAGAGTTTGTTGTGGGTGCAGATTTCCTGATAGGGAAATAGAAGAGCTGTTTAGAGTTCTTCGGGCTAGTAGGAAGGAAAGATCTTGTGAGCACGCAGACCTTCCGACCTGCGGGTTGAGAGGTTGTGGGCATGTGCGTCAATAAATGTCACACTTGTAGGAAAGTAAATATCACTCTCGTAGGAAAGTAAACCTCAAACTTGCAGAAAAGTAAATAGCAATTTTTCAGGAAAGAAAATCACACTTGAAGAAAAGTAAATATCACTCTTGCAGGAAAGAAAATCACATAGGCATCAAAGGTGACTTGTTCAAGTATTATAATTATCTTTATTAATGTGATAGATATGCTATGGCTCATGTACTAAGATGAAACAAACCTCAAGCTATAGAAATGAAACCACATTATGCTATAAACAGAGGAAATAAAACAACCTAAATTGCAATCGAAATAATTGTTAACCAGAAAACTAAATGCGGTAATTTAAGTGTAGAGTTGCGACAATAGGAGTTGCAACAACAAGATTTACAAAAACTAGAGTTGCAGCAACAAGCATTGCAACGACAAGAGTTACAACAAAGTGTTAAATAGAGAAATTTATGGAAATAAATGAAAATAGATAAGAGAAGCTAAAACTATGCATTAGTTAATCAGGAGATGGGGTTTTGCAATGTAAGCATGGAGTGGTGGCAACAAGAGTGGAAACAATGGAAAAATACTAGAGTTGCAACAAAGTGTTAAATAGAGGAATTGTTAGAAATAAATGGAAATATATAAATGATGCTACAACTACTCATTCATTAGTCAGAAAAAACACCTTGCAATGTTAGCATTGAGCTATGACAATAAAGAGTTGCAACACTAAAAGGAACTAGAGTTATAACAAGATGTTAATCACTAGAATCGTTAAAAATGAATAATTTCAACTACAAATACTACAAAGTACATAAAATACAAACAATATCAGGCTAAGGAGGGGGCCCTACCTCCTTAGGAGAGGTAATGGTTTACGAATGAAGTATAACGCTTAAAATCTCAAGGCACCATCACCTGGACAAGAGCAAATGAGAATTATATTGAAGGAAAATATGCAGATCAATAAAATTATGTTCACAGACTTTCTTCGTATTTTTCTTCATCCCCTATCTTAGAGAGAGAAGGGGTATTTATACACAATTCCTTCTTCCTAAATTAATCAAAAAAATTGATGGATAACCATGAGAATCAGGCTGTCCCATTTCGTTACATTATTTCTCCAAAAGATGGAAAAAATTAGGCACATGCTAAGTAAATCAGTCATATGGAAAGTGGTGGTTGATTCATACATTCCCTTATGGTGCCCAATTTCCCTTATCATGTTCCTGCATGCTTGTTTGATGAACTAGTTGATCCCTGGATGACATATGTGCGATTGATTGATGAGTTGTTACGATAGGTGTGAAGTTACAACACTTGTCTCAGAGTTGCAACAATGGTCCAGTAGTGCAAGTCATATTAATAGTGAGTTGCAACAATAGTATTGTAGTGAGAGTTGCAGTAGTAGTGAGTTGCAACAACAATCCTATAGTGAGAGTTACAGAAATGGTGAGGCACGAGTCGCAACACAAAAAGAGTTGCAACACTAAGAGTTGTAGCAATGACAAGAGTTGCAACACTAAGAGTTGCAACAACAACAAGAGTCACAACAATGGTGTTAGAAACCCATATTTGTAGTAGCTATGCTCAACCAGGGAGTTAAAGTAGCTCATACTCAGGAGTTGTAACTCATGTGCTGGGAAGGTACATGTGCATCTTTTTTCCTATATACCATTGTTAGCACAAGAGGTGATAATCTCCTAAAAATGCATAAGAATAAGTATTGAAATGGCATGTTGAGAGAATAATTACACCTTGAAAAAAATGCTTCATTGTGAACGCAATTGTATTAAGATGGAATGGAAACGGGAAAAAGGGTTCACAACAAGTATTGGATGGGTGCTACAAATATGTCCAAGCACCTGTCACTTGACAAGCACAAAGTAAGGTTGATGGAAAAAGGATTTTCATAGAAATAAGGTATTGATTATGAGAATAGATTTTCCCCCACAACAAAATGGACTACCATTCATA
This sequence comes from Picea sitchensis, assembly GCA_010110895.2. Classification (NCBI taxonomy): domain Eukaryota; kingdom Viridiplantae; phylum Streptophyta; class Pinopsida; order Pinales; family Pinaceae; genus Picea; species Picea sitchensis. The sequence continues at coordinate 71,468 of SNQJ01S0039892.1, forward strand.
TTCTATTTTCCTTGGGAGCACATAATGGACGAAAATTTCATCAAACGGATGTGACGATTGCATTCTTGATTGGATACTTGAAAGAGAATGTCTTCATGTATCATCCATAATTTTTTTTTTGAATGGATAAGAACATAAAATATGTAAACTCATTAAATCCTTATATGGCCTGAAAAAAGAACTACAAGCCTGGTATGAAAAGCTAATTGATCAGCTTCTGAAATTGAATTTCAAGCACTTTAATCTTGATGATGCAACTTTGTAACTATCAAGAACGCTGGAAAAACTTTTATATATTTTGTAGTGTATGTAGATGATCTATTGACAATAGGGAACACTGAAATATATATTCCATCCATAAATAAAAAGTCGAAGAAATGATTCGAGATAACCGATTTGAGACATCTTCACTACTATTTGGGAATTAAAGGGACTCAAAATTGAAAACACATATTCATCTCCCAAAATAAGTACATTGGAAAATTATTGAACAAGTTTGGCATGGTTGAGTATAACCCTGTCTCTACTCTAATGGAATAGAATTTGAATATCACATAAAAAGAAGGGAATCAATTTGAGGATGTAACCAAGTAAAAATCACTTGTGCAAAATATTATCTACCTTACCACCAACAAATCAAATATTTCATTTGTTGTTGGGATTATTTCTAGTTTCATGAAAAAAACCGGTGAAGGGCATTGGTCTGCTGCAAAAAAGTCCTAGATTACTTGAAGGGAACTCAAGACTTTGGACTCAAGTATTGTAAGGTGGGTGAATTCAACCTGATTGGATATTCTTATTCGGACTTTGATGGGGATAAAGAAAATGGAGTGTCAACTTCAAGCTATATCATGAGTCTTGGATCAATAGTTGTCTCTTGGATATTACAAAAATAGTTAGTTCCAACATATTCCAAAACAAAGGAAGAATATGTGGCACTTTCAAAAAAAACAAAGGAGATTGTGTAGCTCAGGAAAGTACTTGAATATTTACAAGAGAAACGAGTGAATTCTACTCCTCTTCTAGTTGACAATACTTCTACAATCAAGTTGGCCAAAAATCCTAGATTCCATAATCGAACCAAGAATGTCAATACAAATTTCCATCCGATTTGATATCATGTTGAGGCTAAGGATATTCACTTGAGACATTGTTCCACAAATGAGAAATTCGTGGACATCTTCACCAAAGTGCTTGGAAGAGAAAAATTGAAAAAAGTTCGGAATGAAGCTTGGACTCACAAACACCCCTTTGGATCAAGGGGGAGGGATTTTAGTTACCTAATACTTAGGGATTGAGGTTCTTTGTAAATATTATTTAGGATAAATATGAAGAGTCATAGGTTAATAGGAAGAGAAATTTGGACCTCTTAGAAGGTGAAACCAAAGTTCACTTCGTATTCTATATAAGAAACATGTGAGTTAATTAAATGTAACATACCTAACCACCTTATCTTCATTTTGATAGTGGAGTGTGCAAAGGAATGAATTTTTCAAAGCTTCGACGAACACAATTACAAAGTGCCAATGAATTTTTTTATAAAATTAAGAAAGTGCAAAGGAACTAATCAGTTAGAGAATTTATGGACACAATTACAAAGTGATGAATCAATTTTATGGAAGTGTTGATGAATCATTCAAAGTTCCAATGGACACAAATAAAAAACCCCATTGAAAAAAATTAAGTATCGAAGGAAAAAATCATTCAAAGCGTCAATGGACATAAGTACAAAGCATAGATGAACACATTTACGGTTGTGTCAATGAATCGGTCAAAGAACCAATGAGAAACTTATGGAAAATCATTGAAAACAAAGAAACTATTGGGGCGTTGATTGAACAAATGGCATTAGGAGTCAATGAGAAAATATTTTCCATAAATGACGATGAAATTTCTAACCATTCATTGATATGAAGGAAATTGCATATCGTTGATGTAAATTCATGTACAAGCATTGATGGTAAGGAATTTGACATTGTCAATGCTAGAGAAATTAAATGGAACCAATGGCACATGCATACCAATTTGCTCGCTAGGAAAGCTCATCAACCACCGTTAAAACTCTCTTTCATTTCACCGATAGTAGGTGAGGCTAGGGTGCCAACTAAAAGATATAGTTGGGTGTCGATTTTCAAGAATGAATTTAGAAACCAATTCCTGAACTCTTCATCATAGATTTGAGAACATAGGTGTATTTTCCTTGATTGAAATTCAATGGGAAGTTTACATGGTTTGGGAATCACCCCTCTATCTGATAGCTCCCTCTGGATTGATATCCCATTCAAATATATTTTTGAAGAAACCATGAGAACATTCTATATGCATATCAGTTCCAAACAAATGATTTACAAATAATTTTTTGCTAAAGGAAGTATACTACCAAAGATCACATTTTGTAAGTAAACCATACACCCAAATATCGATAGTACCAAAATCATAAGGGAAGGGGTTATTGATCCGAATTGCATCCTCACCCAATATACTTTGTAAAATTGTGATTATTATTATTTATTTACATTTCTCTTTTAGGAAAATTTGGAAGTGGAAACGAACCATGCGAAGGTTCTCCTTCCAAAAGAAATGCATTAAAAGAATTAACGCTAAAGCAAAGAGGGGTATAGAAGGGAGAGGCAAGGAGAAAAAAGGAAGGACAATAGAAGAAATAGAATTTCGAAGAGGGAAACCTTATTGAAGTTGGGTGGACAAAGGAGTTAGAGTTAATGTGTCTTTTCACTCTAAGCGAAGGTGTCTCTAAGCCTTGGCCTCTACAATTTTTTAATATTAGTAAGTAACAATACACAGAGTCTATGTATCACTCACCCCTTTGTAATTTTCTCCCGAGAACAATAAAATTTTCATTTAAATGTTGATATCAGTGAGTTAATGTATTTTGTTCTTTGGGTACTTTTGTTATGCGTTGTAGTGCTCTATGCATACTTCATTGATGTAATTTTTCAGCCGGTAGCACATGTGCATATAGATTATTATTATTTGTCACATATTTTACTTGTTTAGGCCTTTTCCTTTACCGATAAATCATAGATGTGTTATATCTTGAATTCTGGGGTTGTCGGGGTGTTTTTTAGCTACCCATGGACCATATACACATTTTGACAATTCACCTGCTACCAATTTCTCCATCTATACATTTTTCTCTATCTCGTGAATGCTCAAGTCGACCTCTATATGTTTTTCTTTATTAGTGAATATTAAAAATCATCTTCCATACATTTTTGGTTTCTTTGGGTTTCCAAAATTTCCCTAGGCATTTTATGCATTCTGGGTTATTAAAATCACCTCCCCAAACATTTTCCTTCACATTTGGTTGCCAAATTATCCCTTTGAGATATACTCTTCATTTTTGGTCAACCCAACTCATCTCTAAGAGTTTCAGCTCCACCATTGGTTGTTTCCTCTCCCTTAATCAACCACCTATAATTTCCCATTTGATTAGATCCACCCATTGTTTGACTGGGTTTTCATCTAGTCGACTTGAGTTGACTTGGTTGACCCAAATTGGGTCAAATTGTCTTGGTCAAATTAATTTTCCTTCGACTTGACTTGCTAGATAATTGATCGATCTGAATTGTGGATAGTCGACTTTTCCTTCTCCCAGATGACTTGTATGTCATTTCTTCGACCTGACAATTAGGAGGTCGACTGATCCATCTTTTGGTCGACACGACTATTTACCAGCATATTGCGAGGCTCACAACTAGTCAAAGAAGCTCAATATAGAAAGAAGAATTTTATTCCACAGATGTATCCATGTTGGTGAGACCGACATGCCATAGGCCTGCCATTTAAGGATCAAAAGGTATCAGAGCATGTTTTCCAAGGGCCTTGAAGACGTTGCCATGGGAAAATCCTTGAACATGGATAAGTTGGAAGCGTTGAGAGAATTCAATAGGAAAATCCAAGAATAAAATTGGTATTGGAGACAAAGAGTAGATAAGTTGGAAAAAGAGATTACCAAGTGCCATGACTCCTTCACCGCAATGATGGAAAAATTAGACAAGAGAAGATTGTATCTCTTGTAATTGGGGGAGAAATTCATTGAGTTGGGTAATTGGCAAGAGGGGATGTTCACCGAGGTCACCACTCACCTATACCATGACTTGGAAACAAAGGAAGAGGACTTGAAGAATATAGAATTATCTTTCCAAGAGACAAAACAAGGCCCATCCATTTCCAATATTGAAGCTAGTACCATGACAAAGGAAAAAATGGTGAACTCACCTCCAAATACCTTTGGTGACTTTGAAAAGAAAACTAGAGGCATCAGTTCCAAGATCATGAGGAAAATGGGCTATGATGGCCAAGGGATATGAAATAAAGGATAAGGGATTTAGGTTCCCATTGTAGCTCGGAAAAGGCCCAAGCATGAAGGTCTAGGATTCTGTGGACAAGAAGCCAACAAAAGTGTATCTCAAGCCACTTTCATCAAGGCAAGAGGAACCAGAAAAGAAGCCATTCCCATGGATGTTATAGACTTAATTTCCACCCTATAGGCCAGAGAGGAAATTATCAAAGGATTAAATCTAGAGTACAAATTTTACCTAGGGTTTGACCCCTTTTGGAGCCATTTTTACCCCGCTTTAGGCCCCCTCACTGGACACTAGTGGTTCAACTCATGAGGCATTGTTAGACTTCTAGAATCAGGGAGTTACAAGGTGAGAGATGAGGGAAGAATTGGAACTTCTATAGACCACCAGGGACTCGAATGATGTGAGTTCTTAGGCCCAGGCCTAGGAACTTACATCATTCGAGTCCCTGGTGATCTCTAGAAGGTCTAACTCGTCCCTCATATATCACCTCGTAACTCCTCAATTTGGGCCTAGGAATTCACATCATTCGAGTCCTTGGTGGTCTCTAGAATATCCAACTCATCCCTCGCCTATCACCTCCTAACTCCCTAATTCTAGAAATCTGACAGTGCCTCGTGGGTTGAACCACTAGTGTCTAGTGAGAGGGCCTCCCTATTTGTATTCTAGGTGTCCCAAGAGGATGCCTAAAAAGGGGTAAAAAGGGATCCAAAAGGGGTCAAGCCCTAGGAAAAATATGTACTCCATCTTAATCCTCTGATAACTTCCTCTCTTCCCTATACGGTGGAAATTAAGGCTATAACAATGGAGGAAAAGGTAGTGGACAAAGGATTGTATAGAAATCCACTCAAATTTTCTTGTATAATCGTAGAAGAGGGCAACAAAGAGATGATTCCACCATCCATATTTTCTCCAATTCTTGGGGGACCGAGCAACCAAGCTAGCAAGCATCATCGAAGACTGAAAAGTTATGGCCTAGTTTGTTTCTATTGAAAGAAAATGGGTCAGAAGGATAGTGATTGTTGGCACTCTAGAAGGAAAATTATCCCATGCAGGAACTATTTCCAGTATTGCAGACTGTTTGGACATTGGGAGGAAAATTTTTGGAGGCTTCACCCATAACTCCATCCCAAGAATTGGACAACCAAGAAGAAATCTTGGAGATTTGAGGTCAAGGGGAAATAAGAGTTGTTGGAACTTGAAACCCAAGGAGCAGTGGTATTCCAACAACCTATTGTAGCAGTTAATGTCATCCACGACCATGACAAGAACAATAGGGTTTTTCCAAAGGTATCCCCTACTTAGCTCTTAACTGTTATCGTACAGTGGAGGCATCATTTCTTTGAGATTTTTCAAAGTCTTCTTGTTGATCGAATAAGAATATTGAAGGGAGTTGAAGATTTTTAGGACCAAAATCCTGCAAATGAGGAGGTGTGATTTGAATTGGATCCTCACCCAATATACTTTGTAAAATTTTAATTATTATTATTATTTATTTATGTTTCTCTTTTAGGAAAAATTGGAAGTGGAAATGAACCATGTGATAGTTGGCCTTCCAAAGGAAGTGCATTAAAATAATGAATGTTGAATTAAAGAGGGGGATGTAAGGGAGAGGCAAGGAGAAAAAAGGAAGGACAATATCAAAAATAGAATCTCGAAGAGGGAAACCTACTTGAATTTTGGTGGGAAAAGGAGTTAATGTTCGTGTTCACTCTAAGCGAAGGTTTCTATGAGCCTAAGCCTATGCAATTTTGTAATTTTAGTGAGTAACAATACACAGAGTTTATGTATCACTCACCCCTTTGTAATTTTTTCTTGAGCATAATAAATTCCCATTTAAATGTTTATATCTGTGAGTTAACGCATTTTGTTCTTTGGGTAGCACCTACGCATATAGTTTATTATTGTTGGGCACATTTTCGACTTGCCAGGGCATTTTCCTTTGCCCATAAATCATATATGTATTATATCTTTAAGTCTAGGGTTGTCAGAGAATTTTTTATCTACCCACGAACCATATACATGTTTTGAAAACTCACCTGCTACTAATTTCTCCCTCTATACGTTTTTCTCTATATGTGAATTCTCAAGTCAATCTTTTTACATTTTTCTCTATCAGTGAATGTTAAAAATTTACTTCCATACCCTTTTGGTTTCTCTAGGTTTCCAAAATCTCCCCGGGAATTTTTATGCACCATGGGTTATTAAAATGACCTCCCCAAATGTTTTCCTTCATAGTTGGTTTCTAAATTCAGCCTCTGGGATATACTCTTCATTGTTGGTCGACTCAACTTGTCTCTGAGTGTTTCATCTCCACCATTGATTTTTTCCTCTCCATTAATCAATCTTATAAAATTTCCAAGTCGACTAAATCCACCCACGATTCGAATGGGTTTTCATCTGGTCAATTTGAATCAACTCGATGGACCTAACTTAGGTAAAATCAACTTGGTCGTCTTGATTTTCCTCCAACTCGACTTTCTAGATAATTGGTCGAGCCGACTTGTGAATAGTAGACTTTTCCTTTTCCTAGATGACTTGTCTATCATTTCATCGATCTGACTATTAGGAGATCGATTGATCAGTCTTCTGTTCGACACGACTATTTACCAGCATATTGCATGGCTTACAACCAGTAAAATAAGATCAATATACAAAGAAGAGTTTTATTCCACATAAGTATTTATGTTGGTGAGATGGACATGCCATAGGCCTACCATTTACAAATCAATGATAGCATGGGGAACAAAAGGTGTGTGTTGAGGTGCACAAGGCACAAACACCAAACAAATCAATTGAGATGAATTCAATAATCCAAATGCAACATGTCTCCAACCATGGTAAATTTCATATGAATAAAACCATGATTATCTATCCCATTTCTCAATTATATTAAGGGGGTAAAATAGTAGACACGACCATTAGTTATAGAAATTCATACACGGTTTCTTTACAAAATTCTAGCCATAGTTTTATTGTGGAACAAAATCAAGAGAACTAATCAATGATACAACCATTGTTACACATAGGAAACATAGAACATGCATCCATTCAATTATTTAACATATTTCTCTTCATACAACATGAATTTTTTCATAAATTGAACATGCATGCAAATTCAAAGAGAATAAATGAGGTACTTATCTATTTAAGAACTATATTCCAAAAAAAATGATTGAGGGTGAGTGATTTTCCATCAAACCATAAGCATTGTTTCACATAAATATATCAGGAACAAGCCACCACCTAGCCAAGCCATGATAGTGCAATGGTGAAAGTAACACTCTTAGGAATTTTGATGGGAAGTGAATCAACTAAAAAATTAAATTAATCCCATAGGAACAATCTGTTGAGTACTCAGGAACAAAAAAGAATAAAAATCTTGTAAACCCCACACATCACAAGGAGAGAGAGATCACTTCCATTCCACCTAGACCCTTAGAATCCTCCCCCTCTAGTGTTTTACTACGTGTTCCCAACAAAGTCCCAACAAAGTTCCGCAACTCCAGTGATTTCCCAGATTTCTTGCTCTTCTCCTAGTAGAAAAAGCTTGTTTTCTTAGCTAGAATTTCTAACATACTATTGTATCTCTCTTGGAACTCGTCACTTAACAAGAACAAAGTGAGGCTCATGGAAAAATAATTTTCATAGAAATAAGGTATTGATTATGAGAATACATTCCCCCCCCCACAACAAAATGGACTACCATTCATACTCTATTTTCCTTGGGAGCACAAAATGGATGGAAAGTTCATCAAATGGATGTGAAGATTTCATTCTTGAATGGATACTTGAAAGAGAATGTCTTCATGTCTCATCCATAATGTTTTTTTATGAAGGGATAAGAATATAAAATATGTAAACTCATTAAATCCTTACATGGCCTGAAAAAAACACTACGAGCCTAGTATGAAAAACTAATTCAGCATCTTCTGAAATTGAATTTCAAGAACTTTAATCTTGATGATGCAACTATGATTGTCAAGAAAGTTGGAAAAACTTTTATATATCATGTAGTGTATGTAGATGATCTATTTGCAATAGGGAACATTGAAATCCATATTCCATCCATAAAGAAAGAGTCGAAGAAAGGATTCAAGATGATTGATTTGAGACATCTTCACTACTATTTGGGCATTGAAGTGACTCAAAATTGAAAATACATATTCATCTCCCAAAATAATTGCATTGGAGAATTGTTGAACAAGTTTTGCATGGTTGAGTGTAATCCTCTCTCTACTCTAATGGAATATAATTTGAAACTCACATAAAAAAGAAGGGAATGAATTTGAGGATGCAACCAAGTAAAAACCACTTGTGGGAATTATTATCTACCTTACCACCACCAAATCAAATATTTCATTTTTTGTTGGGATTATTTCTAGTTTCATGAAAAAACCTTGTGAAGGACATTGGTCTTCTGCAAAAATAGTCCTACAATACTTGAAGGGAAATCAATACTTTGGACTCAAGTATCGTAACGTGGATGAATTCAACCTAATTGGATATTCTTATTCAAACTTTGATGGGAATAAAAAAAATGTAGTGTCAACTTCAGGCTATTTCATGAGTCTTGTATCATTATTTGTCTCTTGGATATCACAAAAATAATCAGTTCCAACATATTCCACAACAGAGAAAAAATATGTGGCAGTTGCAGAAGAAACAAAGGAGATTGTGTGGCTCAGGAAAGTACTTGAATATTTACATGAAAAACGAGTGAATTCTACTCCTCTTCTAGTTGACAACACTTCTACAATAAAGTTGGCCAAGAATACTAGATTCCATAATAGAACCAAGCATGTCAACACAAAGTACCATCCAATTTGATATCATGTAGAGGCTAAGGATATTCACTTGAGACATTGTTCCACAAATGAGATAATTGTGGACATCTTCACCAAAGTGCTTGGAAGAGAAAAATTGAAAAAAGTTCATAATGAAGCTTTGACTCACAAACACCCCTTTGGATCAAGGGGGATAATTTTAGTTACCTAATACTTAGGCATGGAGGCTCTTTGTAAATATTATTTAGGAATAAATATGAAGAGTCGTAGGTGAACAGGAAGAGAAATTTCGACCTCTTGGAAGATGAAACCAAAGTTCACTTCCTATTCTATATATGCAACATGTGAGTTAATGAAATGTAACATACCTAACTACCTTATCTTAATTTTAATAGTGGAGTGTGAGAATGAATGATTTTTTCAAAGATTCGACGAACACAATTACAAAGTGCCAATGAAATGTTTTTAAATGCTGATGAATTGGTCAAAGAAACGATGGTGAGTTGGAAGGTCTAGCCGACTTCTCAAAACATCATCCAAACTCTTCCCAATTACTTGTTCAATATTTTTGATACCTTTCTCTTCAACCCATACACAACACCAAGAATATAATCCTTTAGTGCTCTGTGGTGTTAGCAAAGAGGTTACAATCCAAACATTTATTATAACTAGGAATACCAATTGAGAACTTGGACAACGCTATGGCCCTTCCATATCTAACCACAACATGTCTTTGCGCATTTCTATCTCTATTGGAATTCATTTTTATAGAATGAATATGTCTCCTAACTTGAATTGGTTATGATCTGATGACCAACATAACATGACATGCAATTAAATTTCTTATAATTGAGCATTAAACAACATTTGCATACTGAAATCCCTTGGGCTTTACATCAATTCAAATATTGAAATTTAACTGAGGGAATTCTTACCTCAATTATCTTCAACATGTATGCATCATAATAAACCACATACATGCATGGATGTTATCAAATTATTTGATTCTACTTGATCAACTAACGTTTTTGTAGAATCTTGGGAGCTACTTTCACCAACCTATTGGTCAGTGTTCCCACCATCCTCCTTTGTATTCATATGGATGGATTTCATATACAATAGTAGCATCATCGACATCATTTTCATACATCCTATAAACCTTTTTCCTAGATACAATCCATAATTAGTCTTATTCAATTATCATGACATCATTATTCCACATATAACAATGGACTACTCTCGGTCTACAAGCATGTCCACATGCACAAATGCACATCAATATGCATTAAGCACTTAATCTCATCATACCTATTTCATGCACATGAACCATTCTATATTTATTGTATGCATCATGCATCACTTCTATCATGCACTCCACTACATATATGTTTTAGCTTTGTTTTCTCCATGTAGATGTCATTGAATCCTTCTAGATCCGTGCAACACTATGCACTAGCATTCTCCTCATCTGTGCACCATGTTTTCCCTGATATAAACCTTTTCTAGCCAAGTTCCACTTGGAAATTTTTCATTCCAATCAATATTCCCTATTGGCCACTACCTTTGAAACCATACTACTTTTGATGGAATGATACATTTCTCCACTGATAGTTTTAAGAAAAAGAGATCCTCCATTATTTCATCCACTAAATAATTACTCGTGCACCATACTTCCACTACGCACTCTAATAACATAAGTTGTTTAATTTCTCTAGATACTTCATTTTTACTTGTTATGTCATATCTATCAGCCCTTATATTTCCTCGCAGAATAGTCCATAGAGATGATTTATCCATCCCTATGACTTACCCATTATCTCATGGGGCCTTTGCTTTTATTTTGTGGCAATGACCCGGATTTTCTGAGAATAACAAAATGAATACAAATTATTATCAAAATATGCTTAACAAGGAATAACATATATATAGTAAAACTATTTTCTATTCAATAAGGAAATAAGTTGAAACTGTAAAATGCAACGGAACACAAGCTTGCTAGAATGGTGGCAGCTTATCTCTGAGAAGAGATGTGACAGTTGTGCTCATTCACAAGAAGATGATTAAAATGAGGCTCTAAAGGCATTTTTACAATAAACAGGAATTTCAAAAACCCTAGACATCCAAAAACCTAACCCTAGGATATGAAGTGCCAAAAGTCATGTGGGCCCCGTTTGGGTAAGTTATTACATCAACTTATCGGGGTCATAACTTTTGCATATGATCTTCGTTTTAGGTGCATGATAGCCCGTTAGAAAGGTATATCTAAGGACTACACATGTTTCCATTATAATATAACTCCATCTATAATATAATTGTAGAGAGCCCTAACAAAATTGTGTAGGGCCTCAAAATGGCCCAAGAAGTCAGGGACTCAAAAACTAGGAAAAAGCTACCAAACTAGAAAACTACCAAAATGAGCCAGTTGGAATAGGTGGGAGGCCACTGAAACCCATATGGATCAATCCTCCCCCCTTAGGAAGAAATGGTCTCCATTGTTTTGATTTCCCCCATCAGAGGAGGAATTGTTTTTCTGAATTTGGCCTCGAGTGAGCCACTTACCCTGGTGTAGGAGCTGCCCTGCTTTGACAAATCGATAAACTTGGATCCTTTGCTAGTGAGTGCCCTTGACCTTTTCTTCCACAATATGATCATTAGATTCCTTTTGTATGAAGTTGGGGTTGAGCTCTTTTGGTGTAATTTGTTTTTCTATGTTTGAGGTGTCTAATAATGGTGGGAAAGAAGGTCGAAGGAGATCCATGTTGAACACTGGGTGCGGACCAAGGAAAGGAGTAATGTTGAGATCAAAACCATTATCACCCACATCCTTGGTGATGGTGTAAAACACATAAAGGAGTGGGTGAAACTTATGATGGGGTCTTGAAAGGCATTCTTTCTTCAAGTGCAACCAAACTTTGTCGCCCACCTGAAACTTATGTGGCACCCAGTGTTGATCATGGCGATGCTTGTACTTTTCATTGGACTTGTGTAGGATATCCTGAACTTGTTGGTGGATGTGATGGATCTTCTCAATGAACTGGGTGGCTTTGTCAGCTTCAGTTAAAGCAGGAGATGAGTTAGTCGAGGTGACTGCAAGGGGTAGTGCAACATTTATGGGACCCAATGGTTAGAATCCCAACCCCACCTAAAAGGGGTTATGGTCGGTTGATCAATGCAGGGATTGGTTGTAGCTATGTTGAACATGGGGAAGAATCTCATGACATGTGTGAGGGTTCTTCGAATTATACATGTGTAGGATATGCATGATCATTCGATTTACGACATTGGTTTATCCATCTGTCTGGGGGTGGAAGGTTGTGGATTTAGTGAGCTTGGTGTCCAACAATGACTAGAGGCTCGACTAGAATGTGATAAGAAATCGATTTTCCCTATATGAGACAATGGTTTGTGGGATTCAAAAATGTACCTAGACCCATTCAAAGAATAGCTTGGTAGTGGCCTCTGTTGTGATTCTCTTCTTGTAGGTGGACATAATTGCCATCTTAGAAAAGCGATCAACAACCACAAAAACATAGTCATTTCCCCACTTGGTGGATGGGAGGCCCAACATGTAGTCCATTGATATGGATTCCCATGGCCTATCAGGTGTAGGCATAGGGGTGTACATGCCCTATTTCTTAGTGTTCAGTTTGGCAATAGCTCAAGAAATGAAAGACCTGATATACTTGTTGACCTCCTGTCAAAGTTTTGACCAATAGAAATGTTTCTATTACATTTCCACTATCTTTTCGATGCCAAAGTGTCCTGCCACCCGACTGTAGTGGGCTTCCCATATCAGGTTCTCTCTCTCACTTGATGGAACACAGATATGGCCTAGATGGCACAACATCCCATCCTGAAGATGGAATGTTAAGCCCTAAATAGTGGCTCATTACCCCTTAATTGGGGCATATTACATTAGTAATGTTATTTTATTTATGTTGGCTTTATTCCATTAGTTGTAATTATACCTCCTAGTATCCTATATATACCAAGGAGACATTTTCATTTGGAATCATCTTGTATTTGTACATTTATGTGGGCATAAGGAGGTTGCCCCCTCGAAGAGGCTTATTATCTATATTTCTCTCTATTTCAAGGCATTGAGTACTTATTATGATATTTTTCTATGCTATATTGATATTTTGTTCTTAACATATGGTATCAGAGCTCAAGGTCTTGGGGTTTCGCTGCTACATCTGAGACACCTTGGAATTTTTACTATAATTTGTTTCTACAATGTTTCAGAAGGAACGACTTGGAGGATATTTAGTATATGGAGCAAAGTACATTGGGTTACAATTTCATCTCTTGAGGCCTTATAATTTCAGATATACAGCCTGTGCAAGATAGGATTCTGGAATCATCCTGAACTAAGTCATTGCGTAATTTTTATAAAAAAATTTATGTAACGTTTCAGACCCTGAAATACAGAGGCTATTTACAGAAATTAGTAAGGTATCTATGGTAAAAGTTTCATCTTCTAGTTCATCTTACATTTTCATATACACCCTATGGAAGATAGGGTATCTAACTAGTCCTATTGACTAGTCTCAAGAAGGTGTTCCAGGTAAAAAAATCATAACTTATTCCTAGAGTATCTAAATTGAGTGAGACCAGTTGCATTGGATAGTGGACAATCTGTAGTATTTTTGGTATGAGTTTCAAAATTTATATCAATTATTTTGTGCGGGGCATGCTATACAAGTGAGATCTCCTAGAAAGGCCAAAAATCAACAAGTTGTGGGGAAGTTACCATAAATTCCATTTGGCACATCCAATTTTTATCAGACCTGTGGAATTGCAGAGAATAAATATCATAGAAATACAAATAACAATTTTTCATACCCAGAAGGGTCGAAACTTTGGAGATACAACAGAAGAAAGATTGTCTAGCATAACCACCTCAAAATCAAGGTTCAAAAGTGATACCTGGCCAACATGCCACCGAAAAAGGGAAATTATACACCAAATAAGCGTACAGACAATCCTACATGGACTCTTGATGAAGGTGAAGAAATGCATAGGGACATAAATGATTTACAAAAGAAAGTAACAAAATATGAACTACAAGAGATGATGGATTCAACAGAAGCTAATTTTGAGGCAATAAATACTAAGATGGATGGTTTAAAAGGGGAGATCATGGAAGGATTGAAAAACTTCCTAATAGAGAGGACACCTGAAAGTGAAAATGTATCCCACGAAATTCATGATGAGGACACAAGGAAGGTGAATCAAGAATGGAGAAACTCCAACTTTGGGTTGAATACCAACCACGTTCCTAAGATCGATATGAATAAGTTTGATGGAAAGGACTCAATCACATGGATACTTCAGATGGAGCAATTTTTTGATCTACATAATGTTCCACATACACAAAAGGTATGAATTTCTTCTTTATATTTAGAACCCAATCAATTTGTATGGTATCGATGGCTTTGTTCTCGCAAATCACTCATCACTTGGACAATTTTCATGGAATAAATGATAACACACTATGATGATACAAGGAGCAATACCTTCTTTAGCCAATTGATAAATCTCAAGAAAAAGGGTTCAATTACAGAGAACATTGAGAACTTCCAAAGACTAAATATAAAGGTAACAGATATTTTAGATGAGCACTTGATTGATGTATTCATAGGAACTTTAAAGGATAACATTCAACATGAGGTTCACCTTTGGGAACCCAAATCATTGGAGAATGCATTTAGGGTGGCAATAAATGTTGAAAGTAAAAATATGGCTATGGCTACTAGAAGGACCAATCCTAACATCTATAGAGAGAATAATGCTCATTTCTCTAAAACACCTCAACCTACGAGGTTGACACCTCAACAATTACAAGAAAGAAAAGAAAAAGGTTTATGCTTTA
>SNQJ01S0039892.1:87773-105134 GCA_010110895.2 Picea sitchensis
TTATTCTCCGTATGTCTAGCTTATAAGTTAAGTTGCAGATGACCGAGGTTTTTAATGTCAATTCCCTACTGGTCTTTGTCAAGTTTTTAAGTACAAGCAGTATGACTTCTATAGGCAATAGAATAATTGAACAGCTTGATACTTTTAAGCTCAGGGACTGGTTTCCCCTCTGTTGGGGCAGTCCCTCGTCTGATACTGAACACCATGTATTTTGCTTTGCTACTCTGCTCATGAGAGGATTTTAATATAATACATTATACTTACTTACAAAAAAATAAAATAATAAAATACATCATTAATAATAAACGAGAGTCTTTGTACTTTGTATTTCTATGTTGAAACACCTATGAGAGATTGAGTGTTGACTAGTTTGGGAAGCTGAGTGAGACTCGAGAACCATCCTTGTGGATTCATAGCCTTGGCTCGGGGGTGACTTACTGCTGAGACTTGGAATAACAACGTCTATGGTTGGGTGGAACTTCCTTGGTCTACAGCCAGTTGGTGATTCATTTTGTTAAAGACAAGTTCTCTCTGTCATGTTTTTCTATGCTTGTATAATTATTTCCACGGTGTAGTCTGTCTAATATGCACACCTACTAGACTTAAAATTCTCCTTCTGGCTCCACCTAAATCAAATTCCAATTAATAACATGGTTAGGATCAATACATACTTTTTCAGAAAAGAGACATGAAATACATTATGAACATTCATGGATAAAGAAAATGCAAGCATGTATGCAACTGGCCCTATTCTGTTCAATATCTCAAATGGACCACATAATATGGCTGCTATCTTTGTACAACTTCCCAACTTCAATGAGATATTCTTGGTATTCACTTTCAAAATCACATGCTCTCTCACTTTAAATTATCTATTTGTTCTATTCTTATCTATATAATGTTTATGTATATCTTGTGTTTCCTTCAAATTCTAATTAATTTTAACCATATGGTCTTCCATATCCTTAAGAAATTTAGGCCCAAGTACTACTATGTCAAATGGGTTGTCCCAAATCACTGGAGTATTGCATTTTCTACCATACAAATCTTCAAATGGGCTCATCTTCAATGAATCTTGATACACATTATTATAGGAGAACTCAACCAAATGCAAATAATCTTCCCACTTAGATGGCTTATCCATCACATACATTCTCAACATGTCCTCAATCACTTGGTTGACTCTCTATGTCTTCCCATCTGACTGTGGATGGTATGTTGTACTAAAACTCATATTTGTACCAAATCCTTTAAATAATCCCCTCCATGAATTTGAAGTAAAATCTGTGTCTCTATCTGAAACAATTTCCTTAGGTATCCCATGAAACCTACCAATTTCCCTCATGTCAATTTCTGCAATATTAGTTGTTGTATGAGTCATATTTACATGAACAAAATGAGCATCGTTTATCAATTTATCCACAACTACCATTATGGAATCATGTTAACTTGTTGTCCTGGGCAACTTGGTTATAAAATCAATGGTTACCACTTCCCATTTCCTCTATGGAATTTGTAATGGTTGAAGCAAAGCCATTGGGTTTCTATGTTCAACTTTCATTCTCTGACATTCCATACATCTGACAATGTAGTCAGAAACATCCTTCTTCATTCATGGCCAAAAGAATTGGCTTCTTACTGCTGTAATTGTTCTCTGGTAATTGGGATGTCTAGCATATGTCACATTATGCATTCCTTTTAACACCCAAGACCTAAGTTCTCTAGAAATAGGAACATAAATTATATTTTTATGCATAAGTAATCCATCTTCCTTAATCTCATACTCTTTAATTTTTTGTTGTACATTTTTCTGTTGTAAGCTTTATTTTACCTGTAGGTAATGAATATTTGTAACAAAAACATCTAAAATTATGCTCTTCAAATTTGACCGATGCATACCAATGGTTGTAGCATGCATGAGATGTACTCTTCCGCTGAGTGCATCAACAACTTTATTTTCTTTCCATTTGATATGTTCGATTTCTAAGTCACACTCACTTAAAAATTCTAGCCATCTTGTCTTCCTAGCATTCAAGGTAGTTTTTTCAAAAAGATATTTCATACCACTATGGTATGTTCTTCATTCGAATATATTTTCCATGATATAATTCCTCCACGTGTTCAATGCATGAACTATGGCAGCAGGCTCCAAATCATGTATGGCATAATTCCTCTCATGTTCTTTAATATTGCTAGACTCATAACCAATGACATGTCCATTTTGAGTGAGGACTCCACCAAGTCCTCCCTTGGATTCATCTATACATACCAAAAAATTATCATTTGGGCTAGCAATCTTTAAAATAGGTGCACTAGTAAGTAATTCCCTTAACAAATTAAAATTCTCTTCACACTATCTTGTCCATTCAAACTTAATTCCCTTCTTTTGCAAATAAGATACGGGGTGAACAATCTTAGAGAGCCCTTCTATAAACCTCTTGTAGTATTCAACTTATCCCATAAAATATCTGATTTTTGAAACATTCTTGGGTGTTGGCCATCCTCTAATGGCTTCAATATTCAAGGCTTGGCTCTTTTTTCTTTTATGGCTCCTCCACATGAGCTACATATAATTTAAATCCTTTCCTAAAACATCTCTTCATTTTTAAGGATGAAATATCCCTTATAGAAATGGGTCTTGGAATTCCTTTCACAGTGCTCTTTTTTCCTTATTCATCAAGACATGTAAATGTCTTGTTATGAAAATCTAGGACAACATGGTGCTTGTCTAACCAATCCATTCCAATTAGTATATCATAAGATCCTAATGGGATGATATTCATGTCAACATTAGTATTCACTCCATTAAGAATTATTGGACAATATTTGACCATCTCATTGATCCTTTTTTTGGTTCTAGTGGCTAGCTAAACCAAACTTGAATTTTCCATCTTACTTTTCATCAAATGTGATTTATCCACTATTTTAGGATCAATGTAACAATGGCTTGACCCTTAATCAATTAAAATAGAAATAGGATAATTAATTATCTTACCTTCCACTTCAATCATATTGGATCAGTAGTTTACTTGTCGATCTTCTAAGGTTGCATATATTCTACACATGTCCTCTATTGTTGTAGTCTCTTGGATGTTGTCCATAGTCTTCACTTTATCTCCTCTATGAGGGAAATCCTTGTACATGTGATTTCCTTTGCACTCCCAACATTGGATTGGTGGTATTCCTCTTTTTCCCAAGGAGTCTTCCTTCTTGGATTCATTCTTAGTAGAATGTTCTTGTTGATTTGTATTTGGACTGTTTCTATTGAAATGAGGTTTGAATCCCTTCCTTATCTGATCAAATTTCTCATTCTTCTTATCCTTTCAAGATTTATTCAAAGAATCTCTTCCCTTTCCTTTCTCATATAGGTACTTATCCTTTCTGATAGTTTTTTTCAAAGTCCTAGGCTCATCATACTAAATATTTTCCTTATAAAAGGATGGCAGTCCACTCAAAAATATTTGTATTTTCACCTCCTCATCCCTGATAAATCCCACATACTTCAGTAATCCCAAGAAATTATTTTCATATTCTTCTATGGTCATGCTTCCCAACCTGAGTTCAAATAACTCTTTCATTTTATTGTAATAGAAGTGATATGAAATATAATCCTTCTGAAAATATATTTTGAATTTCTTCCAAGTGATTTTGCTCTCATTAATGTTCTCAACATGCTTCAGTTGATCCCACCACATAACAACTTTTCCATGCAAATAATATGTTGCAATTCTGTCTTCTAGGTTGGATGAATAGTTGTGCAACTGAAAGTACTTCTCGATTCCCAAAAACCACGCTTCAACATCATATTTCCTTTCACTTTCACCATCAAATGATGGTGTATTAAGCTTCCTCATCTCTCCTTGCAAGTTGTTTAATTCATGTCTTCTTATTTTGTGTTTAACATGAGACACTTCTGGACTACTTATGGAGTCTTCAGATGCATCAAATTTCCTTGTTGAGTAAGGAGGTGAGTGATTTATATGATTTCTACTAGAACTTATTGAATTACTACATATTTTGTAGTTATCTCTTCTTTCATAATGTCTTCCTTCTTCCTTCTTACTTGAGTCTGATCCATTCCTTGCTTACCTATGCAACTATTTAGGATTTGCATCACTTGGGAATTTATTTGATTTTTTTCTCTCATCAACCTATCATTATATTCTTTTTAACTCTGCACTTCTATTTTCAGGCTTCTCACAGTGTCTAGTAATGTTTCTCTTTCCCCTCTACTCTTACGCCCATTTGATTATGTCTATGCATTACCAATATTGATATTTTGACCTTTGGCTTCTTTATCATGACTGAAGGCTCCCTTTTCTTTATCCATGTCCCAAATATGCATTACTATATTGAACTAATATATTTATATCCTCTAATTCTTCAAAATCTACAAGTAACCATTTTGTTAGATTTATGTATATTATAAAAAAAAAATGTCAATTAATGCTACAGGTCATTTTCCTACTCAATTCATGAAGAAATATACCATAGTTTTCCAAATTATAATAATTCCAGGTTATTATCCTCTGAATAATATTTCCAACGATTACATTCATGCCTCATTATGATCTCTGAGATTAAATTTATGGCTTCCTGTAATAGCCACTTTCACCCTATTTATGCAATTTCTCCACTGGTGTAATTTTTATTGAAATGCTAGGAACTAGAGAAAATTTTGTAGGAGACATAGATAATAATAATGACAAAGAATTTATAATAGTTCTCATATTTTCAATATGATACACCAGTCAAAAACTACAGTAATATGGAATCTGCAACTTTGTCTTTTTTCACTCCTTTTTACAAACTTAGAATTTTTAGTAAAACTAGCTATCTCACAATATTTGCACTTCTGGAAAGATTTCACTAAACCATTTTTTTTTCTTGATGAGTATATAAAAAATTTAGTAAGAAATGTTTTCCAGTTTTGTGATCTAGGGTCACTTTTCCTGCTCTGAAAATCTCAAAAATCTCCAAAAAAGAGGCCTGAAATAGTGAGTTTTGGCCTATATCATTATCCCCATTCCAATCCCCTTGGGAGTTATTCAATTCCTTCATGGTTTATTTCCATGTATTCTTTCTGGAATATCCCCATGATTTTCATCTTAATCTAGACCTATACCAATGAGCTAGACCCAGATCTTTAAAAAAAATTATTTTGAAATTTCTAACAAATCCAAGTAGAATTGGACAATGTCCCTCTATGACACTTTTGTAGATATCCTCTCTATGGAAAAAACCCATAAGTTTCATTCCAATCTAAATTAATTTTCCCTAAGCGAAATCTCCACTGTCGATCTTAAGTCTGAAGTAATATGGATCGTTGATCCGTGCTCCATCACCATCAGTGACCAATGTTCTCCTTTACTGCATGCAACACTTTCCCCAAAATGCTGACCCAACCATCGACCATCATCCCAACTCCCCGAAAACCTATTTGCACACAAATCCAAACTGAACAACTTAGCTATCGACCATTGACGATCTTCATTGGCGAATGGAACTCCCTACCAATTTAGTCAATGCTCGAACATCAGTCCATCGATGATCAACAATCCCCGATGATTGTTGAAAAAACTTCCTCAAAATGGATGACCCAACCATCGACCATCAACCATATCTTTTGTCTAATGTGGAAACTATGTTGATGTGGCATGACACGTGGATGTTGACGTGGCATGACACATAATATTGAGGCATTAGTTGGGATGACGTGGCATGATGCATGGGTGTTGATATAACATGACATGTCATAACCCTCTTGTCTCTATCAACCATCGACGATCTTAGATGTCTTTTGGCCGAACTTAAACACTTCACCAAACTCATTGAAACATGTTCCATCAACCATCAACAATCTTATATGGTAAACTTAAACACTTCGCAAAACTCGATGATCCCCGATTTATTTGCCATCGACGATATCACAGGTATTTTGGTCAAACTTCAACACTTCACCAAAATAGTCGATCCCCGATCTATCTTCCATAAATGATATCGGAGGTAATTTGGTCGAACTTCAACACTTCACCAAACTCATTGATCCCTGATCTATCGACCATCAACAATATCAGATGGAAAACTTCAACACTTAGACAATTTTGGCCAAAACCCAGGTGAATTTGGGTCGTTGATCTCCCAGCAAAGATGATCTCGATCATTAATTTCTTTGACTTCCCAAATGGCTGAAAATGAATATGGACTATTGATCTTCCTCTTTTTCTAAACCTCTGAAATGAATCTCAGCTGTCAATCTAGTAATTTTGTCAAACTTCAAAACTTGATCAATTTTTAAAATTCTCAAGGAAAAATCTAGGCCATTGATCTCGAGATCAAACACAATCTCAACTGTTGATTTTCTAAAATTTTACCCATGCTACAATGGCCATTAAAATACAATTTCTTTGACCTTCTAAGTATAATTTGACTCTACAACTCTATATATCAAAACTATTAAACTTCTTAGACAATACGAATTATTTGAAACTTAAATCTACCCATGAATTCAGGGATCTTTCTCTCTAATCATTCTGTTTTTCCCCAATTTTGCTCAGATCAATGTATTCCACATTGAATTTCTCAAATTCACACTTCTTCTACCTATACTAGTCTGATGTTTGAACCAAAATATATGATACCAATCTATAACATACCCATCCACCCACAGGTTGGCCATGCTACTCCAAAACTCACATCAAAACTGATTTTGAATTATCATAAAATTTAATTAATAAAGAAGCATGAAAGAACACCATAACATCACATGCAATAATCAAGATTCATGCTACAACATAAAATAATGTTTAAACATTCCATGCACAACAATAACCAAAAAACAAGCACATTAAAGATACACATCTAAGAGATATTAATTAATTCAAAGCAGACATAAATATATAAGCATAGAAACACATGGCAGAGAGAACTTATCTTTAACAAAATGAATAATCAGCTAAACTATTTCCTCCACCGTTAACGAATCAACCATGATCCCTTTGTTGGTTACTATGAAACCCAACAGACACCCTTAAAAAACACAGAAGATGCAATTATTAGGGTTCAACCGATCACGATAATAATGGCATCTTTTGAAAGAAAGCCTAAGATGAGTTGGATTATCTACCCTCTAGTAAGAGAAGGAAGCAAGGTCATCCAGATAAGCTTCAACATCCTATTTCAAAACATGGAAATCAAATGACATGGCCCGCTGAAATGTAGCTCCATAATTTTTAAGGCCAAAAGGCATCTTCAGATATGAAAAATCTCCCCAAGGACATATAAAATATGTCTGGTGTTGATCCTTGGGCTGGATCTGAATCTGATTCTATCTATAAAATCCATCAATGAAGGAGAAGATTTCATTCCCGCACACTCATCGATAATCTAGTCAATGATTGGTGTGGAGATGTTGTCCTTCAAATAATCCTTGTTCATATCTCCGAAATCCATACAAACATGTATGGTTCCTTTATTTTTATCAACGGGAAAGAGGTTTTACACCCATTCTATGAGAAGAACCAGATAAATAAAACCCAGTTTAATCGTATTTTCTACCTCAACCTTTATAGTTGTTGCTTTCCTGGGATTTAATGCTTGTAAATTTTGTTGAACATGATTAGCATTTTTATAGGTATAAATATCATGTTCGATAATGGGATGGTCAATGTTTGGCATCTCTTCATAAGAGCAAGAGAAAAGGTCATGAAACTCTTTTAAAAAAAAGGTATATGCATGGATCTCTTAGGGAGAATAGTTCACACCGATAAAATCATTTTATATTATATCAAGGGTATTAGAGATGTCGATCAGAATGGTTTATGATATGTTAGCCATGTTCCCTTCGACATAGACATCGTTATTTTCTAAGGGGTTCATAGAATGATCAACACCTCTACTCACAGCTGACCAAAAATCTTTTTTTTTAACTCGAATGATCTCAGGAAGGAAATACAATCGATGATGCATATCTTCCCATGATCATTCTCACCCTTTCATTTCCTCTATAATGGCTTCTTCGAAGGGAAAGACAATGTCAAGGTAGTCAAGGGAAGTTTAATAGTTTTGAGCCCAAATAGGCTCTCAAAACTAATCATCTTCTTTTGTCCATGAAGAAGTCATATCAGAGTCTGTAGTAGCTTGTTGGATTGATTGATAAGTGAGATTTTCTGCAGACAGTGGCATGACCATCTTGGCATACACATGACCTTTCACCAATTCGGATGGTGAGGGTAATACCCACAGATATTCAAAGTCTGAAGTTTGAAAGGAAGCTACCCATGTAATGGGTACCGATGGGTTTGAATTTTGGTAGCCAACTAGGGTAGCGGGAATATATGAAACTAGTGCTAAGAAATTAAATTTTCCATGAGCGAAGGCTACATTCCAACACCAATGCTCTTAGTTTCCATCTGAGAGTTTTCGATCAATGGGACAATAGATCCCAGATTTTTCGCGTAGTCAAAGCGGTTAAAAATATCAAAGATAGGGAAACCACCATCGCATAGGTACAAATCCTTCCTAACAAAATATAGTCGATCCGAGCATTGAGTACTTCAACTTTCATAGGAATGCTCTTCCCTCCTAACTGGACTAGAAAAGAGGAAATGAGAATTTGTAGTCTAAAGGATATCCCTTTGAATGTGTTTAAAGGAGTAGGATAAGGGGTAAGTTCCAGATATCCAATGGATTTCCAACAATACAAATACAAGACACACATCGAAGCACATTCGTCAATGAAATCCCTCTGAATAACGTTCTTTATGCACAAGATATTAATCTGGAAGGATACATGATATGGAAGGTGATGCTCCACTTTAGTATCACAAAACTTCATAATGAGTTGGCTTGAAGAGTCACAATCCCCAATTGAAGAAAAAAAGGATGATTTTAGGGGCTAAATTTCTCTCATGGGATAATTCTCCATGTTTTTTCCCAAAAATGATTCGCTATTCTAAAAATGATTCGCCCAAATTCTATAGGATAAAATTATTTTACCTTAAAAATCGCCAAAAATTTATACAAACTATATAAAATCTTTATAAATTTGAATATTTTTACAAAATTATCGCCAAACATTTTATAGTTGGCATACGAAGGATTAGTAATATTCACCAAGGTTTCTACATTTTAAAATAAATTTACATCCCTAAAATCATCCCTGGTAGAAAACAATGTGGCTCGTTGAAGGCCATCGATGCTACGAGACATAGCCTTATAATTCCTAGTGCATATCTGTCACGAATCTCCCATTCTTCATCCTTCATACTCATCGACTTATTTTCTTTTCTGCTCAATGGTAGGAAAATATCCTTCTGATATAGATAGTTTTCCATTTTCATCTTCCATAACTGGTAGTTTTGGTCTTTAAATTTCTTGACCCTAAACTTTCCATCTCATAGAAGTAACATAAAACAAATATAGAAATAAAACACAATATATACAAAATACAATAGAGACACAGATATATGGGTTTCCCCCAATATGGGCTATGTCGAACAGATAAATTTCCAATTCCTTCCTATATTATTATCCAACAAATGAAGGGATACAACCTACAAAACACCCTTTGTAACTTGCTCTTATTTCTCTCATCGTCTCCACTCTCAGAATACAATATTCACTCTCATACCCTAGCCACACTACAATTCATTCATACATAAAAGAGGGTTTCCTTCTAGGGAAAAAAATCTAACATAATTTCTATTGTCATATCTCTAACCTTATAATGAACGGTCTAGATTGACTATGAAATTACAATATTTTACAAGGAATTTTTCCCAAACATTTCTCTTTGGGGCCATTGCCCCAAAATCCCCTCCAAGGGGGGGCTATAAAATATTGTATCTTCCCCCCTTGGAACCCCTTGACAATATATGTGGGAAAATCCCCCCCACACCCCCCTAGGAAATGGGATCCAAATGTCATTGAAACAAGACCTCTCAATCAGTAAGATAATCAGGCTCCACAATGAACACATGGAATCCTTTCCTTCTCACGAATCTCTATATGGAGAGAATTCTGAGGATATAAAGTTTATTTTCCTTTAGATGTCAACTCAGGATTACCATAATTACAAGACCTAGTCAACAAATATACCTTCACTTCTTTCTTATGGTTCACCATATTCATGAATGACATCAATCCATCTAAGAAAGGTGCACTTGGGGTGCCCCCTTGTGGATTTGCAGTAGAATAGACTTCCTACATATTATTCTCTTGCGGGAATGTATTTTTTAGAATAATAGGTTACTTCTACACTAGCAGGCGGTGGGCCTCTTTCATTTGCAAGCATTGATGGGTAAAGTGATCTCCCCTATAGCTTGCAAGGGAATTTCACCTTCTTTTTCTCCTTCTTTGGTCCTCCATGTTTTTCATCAAATTTGGATTTTTTATTACTTCCACCTCCTTTCTTATCCTTTCCATTTCTACCTTTCCCTCTGGGTTTCTAGGTACCCTTCAAGGAAGTTCATTGTACAATGTTAACATCCAATGAATAGACAATGGGGGAATTCAAAGCAGTGGCTTGATCGATCGTAGATAGATGAATATTCATCTATTGCATCTGATTCATAACCATATTTGTGGTTGTGATTTTAATGGACCCATCAATGCCATCAACATGTGGACTAGATTTTTCTTTCGGTGGATCGAAAATGGGTCACTGTGCATCTGATATAATATCATAAAGGATCCCCGAATGTGAGTAGATAAAGTATAGATGTTGGGCCATAAATATCACCTATTCCTATGAGAAGAATAATGTTGTAGATACATATTTATAGATGTATGGAAATAGATACTTGAGTAAACATTACAACAAGAATTCAGGAGGAAATTTGGCTTTGATCACCCTCTTCCTTCTTCTCCACTCTTGGATATGATCCAAAATGTGAGTGGTCTTGTCTTGTTTAAGTGTAGACAGGAGTTTGGTGCCAACATTGTACCGAAAAGAAGCAAGAAGTGGTTGAGGAAAACTAAAGCCAGATCGTGAAATGTGCAAAATGCTCCACCATCATGTTCTATGTACCACTTCACTACAAATATTGTAAGAGTGAATTGGAAAAGATGAAGCTAGATGGAATGAACATTCAAAGAGTTTGATGAAAACCATAGATGAAATGTCATCACATGATCACTGAGATATTTACCAGACTTTCCTTCAAACTAAGGGAAACTTGATGATGGCTATTTTAGATCATGAAAAACTAGATCACTCATAATCTTGGACGGTTTTTGCAAGTTCAACATTGCCAAAAACGGTATCCTCGATTGGGGCCCATAATTCCAACTAGGAATATTGGAAGTTTCTGGTTGAGAACCTACTGGAAAAGAATACCCTGGATTGGTACTAGAACCAGGTTTCTAGGAAGATCTTGTGGATGGGATATGTGTTTGAGTGAAACCTTGTTGACCCTAGTTAAATGAAGGAAAGCCTCCACCCATCTGGTCCTTGTATGGAAAAGTATGGTTTCCCCCCACTGGAACCCCTTACAAAGGAAAAATTCCTTGTGTTGGGAACTTCTAACTGAGAAAGGGGTTTACCCTTGATGACATACCTTGCAAAGAGTAGTACCCCAACATGGGTTTCTACTCACCATGGAAGAGGTTTCCCCTTGCCGACACCCTAGATGAGGGAAAATGATTATTCCCAAACCCATCATATAATGTGAACGGGTTGGAAGAAGATGTCATGCTAGTATATTGGAATCCACTTCCCATAGAACCTCCCTATGCCATGTAGGGATTACGGACAAAATATGAAAAAGGCCCGCTTCCAAGAGAGGGAAAATCTAGAGGAATATGAACTCCACCCCAAGGAAAGGATTGGAAGGGAATCAAGGAACTCCCTATACCAATGTTAGTAGCTTGGGAAATCGACTGAGAAATAGTCGATAGATTTTTCATGCCGATCGACAACATACCAAACAAAAAAATGCTAGATAGCAAAGGTAACGACTTGGCGCCCAAAAGTGCAACATGGATCCCTGCCTACAAATGGGCTTCAATTCCCTATTACTTATATATATTTAATAATATACTAAAAGTGTGGAACCCCATTATGTGAATAGTGATGAAATACACTCTTATTTGATTGAGCTCATGGTTACCTCACAAAGATGATTCTTCGGTTTAAAAATTTGAAACTACCTATGTGTGAAATAAATGAATGATAGTGTATTGGCGATTTAATTTAATTTTAAAAGGGAAAGGGAAAAATGTTGTCTTAATGAGCATATTGGCGTATTCTTTCTACACATACATTTTGACTTGTTAATTCAAACTCCAAGCATGGGCTATATATGGTTATGGCATATCACACTTATGATATTCTTGTGTTATCATGGACATTGATTAAGTTTTATAGGGTGGCAATTTTCCCCTAGCAAGGAATGTGGGACATTGGATGTATTTGGTACTAAGTGTTAAAGTATGCATATGAGTTAATGGAAGGTGGCAAATTCGATTTTTTTTGTTATGTGGCACACATAGTGGAATATGTGTTGGTACACTCGTACTTGGTTGTGGTTGATGGAGTTAATGTGAGAAACGATGTGCAATTACTGCCCATCGCTCTAACCCTACCTCGAGGTCTCCACCCTCACTTGGTTCGCATTTGTGTTGGTTTATTTGGTTGGTGTTGCCTCAATTTTGCTCGGACTTAGAAAGAATAGTCACACTCATTGTTTTCCTGGAATTCTACATACAGGTATGATGGCTCTTGCTTCTGCATTCATGAAATATAGCTCTGCTCATAATAAAATCTTGATGTTAGCTCTTATATTTGCTTACGGGATGTGTTTTCTTCACAAAGTTAAATTAATGTATGTGGGTATCGATTATGGAATTGTATATCAAGTGGATTTCCTCCCTATTGGCATTTAAGTGTTCAAGTTGATTAATGGTCGGAATTTCCTTTATGTTTGGATGACATTGCATCTAGAATGTGTGTTTCTCTGTTGCTATGCCTGTTAGCAAATAATTATGGAAAATATTTTTCGGGTTTCACTCATCTTTGGTCATTAAAATTAAAGGGTTTATTTTCTCTATGAGATAAAAGAATGGTTGTTTTCTTAATGCCATTACCTAGTCTTGGAATATTTGTAGCTCCTTCAAACTACCTGTCAACTATTTGTAGATGTATGGATGTATTTTCCTTATGGCCACCATGAGAGGTTTGTGGAGAGGTTTTTGGAAAGTATGTTGTAATAAGAGATGGTTAAAAAAAAGAATTTGCAAAACCCTTGAATGGTTCACCTTTGTGTTCACCCAGACCTCAATTCTTTTATTGATGTATGGGAATTTCAAACTTTGATATTGATGTATGTTATCAGTAGTTAACCCAGCATTAAGAAGGTTGGTTATTTGCATCTCATTTTTTATATATCCATGGGGGTTTGTCGATTTAAAATTTGTATGATGTTAAAATAATAGCACTAGGAACACATGGGTTTCGAACCTAGTCTGTGTACACAACAAATATTGAAAGTTGTGATATAATCGTTGTGTATCAAAGGGTTATTGGGTTATGTTGTCTTCCATTGTGCACTTGATGTAGTCTGGTTTTAGTTGTTGGAATGATTATGTTAATAGTCTATTATAAAAACTCTGCGAATAAAGGAAATAAAATTTGTATAGTGGATAGTCTTGGAACTTTCATGGGGTTTGAAACAACTGTGTCTTGGATTTGAATTATTAAAAAGAGAAAATCTTGGCAAATGTTGGTGATGATGGAATTGTTTTGATACTATTGCATATAATAGAACAATAATAATTTATTTTCCCTTTCATTATACCATTTTTTGTGCATTATATTCCCCTCATCTTCCCAAATACAATAAAACACTCCCTGTTATGTTATTACGAATTTAAAATTCTTTTTGGAAAGAAAAAAAGATTAATAACAAAAGAGAAAAGCTATTTGATGACTAGTGTTTGAAAGTTGGATATGGATACGTCTTTGTTACTTATGCATTTGCTTGAATAATATTCTTTGGTTGTTTCCCATACATGCTACCATTTTTCTCACATTATAAACCCCTCATATTTCCAATAGACCTACCACCCCTTGTTCAAATGGAAATTGATTGTTGAAGTTTTAAGATATTGATGGATGGATTGCATGTGCTTATGTGTTGAATAATAGAGCCAACCTTTTGATTTTATTTAGGTAGAGTATTGATGCATGGATTGTTAAGATTTTTTATAACATGTGTGAAATATTGACTTAGGATGAGTTTCTTTAGAAGAGGCAGTAATGTCAAAGGTGCTAATAG
Source organism: Picea sitchensis (assembly GCA_010110895.2). NCBI lineage: Eukaryota > Viridiplantae > Streptophyta > Pinopsida > Pinales > Pinaceae > Picea > Picea sitchensis. The sequence goes on from SNQJ01S0039892.1 coordinate 102,050, forward strand.
AGGCAGAGGAAATTGGTAGAGGGGCCATAAAAGGCCATGGTTTTCAATCCATTTTTATGTTGATCCACATGAACTAAATAAGCTCTTTCAAGATGGGTTCTTCAACCTTGTTGGCCACAATATCCTCCAGCCCCGATCTGAGAGACCTCCCTTCCAGCCACATCAAAACTTTTATTGTATCCATGTTTCCCCTCATGTGTCTATGCAACCAGAACCTCTTGCCAATGATGGTTGGAAAGATATTCTCCAGCAGCCTATTGCTCATCACCATGGTTGGCATACTGTGTCTCTACCATTGACCCCTCCTCCACTACCAAAATATCCAAATTCCCAAGCTGATCATGTTGTCTCACCCATGCAGTCTTCTCATGTCAGTAAGAGGGATAAAAATTGATGTTCCCAAGCCTAAGCAAGATAAAGGAAAAGGAGTGGCCACTCCCTCCAAGTCATCCAAATATTCCTCTGAATATGTGTCCTCTCGTCTTCATCTCAAAGATGATTGTTCTCATGTTATCAGTGCAGTCCATCCTCAAGGTTCCAATTATCCTAAGGCTGCCACTAAAAGATCAAAAGAGGACATCAGTGAAAGGAGGCCAAATTCCTCTCACAGCAAACAGGTTTTTTGATGATGATTTATGTTATTTTCTATTGAGGATATTCTTTTTAATTTGACAATGTTTTGGACAACAAGCATATATTTAGGTAGCTTTTTGGACATCATGGATATAATGCTATTTTTGGATATGGTCATGTTATATTTTTCTGATATTAAAATATTTGATTATAAATGTAGAACGAGATTTACAAGGAGGATGTTTGAATCAAATGGTTGGGGTTTTATATTTCATGTTTGATGATTATTAAAATAAATGAAATGGGAGTCACAATGGGTCAAACCTATTTGGTTATTATTTAATTAGACCCTTATTTATGTATACTATTATTATTTGTCTCAACTAATTAGTTAATATAATTAGTCTTAACTAAAGAAAGGTAGTTGAAATACCATAACTTATTAAGAAGGAATAAAAGCTCAATCAAATCAAGAGACAAGGGGGAGAGAATAGAAGGAGAACTACATCCATAAGGTTTTCTCTATACTAGTGAGATACTTTCCATTTTTTGATCTGAAAATAGGGGATTGGCTTGTTTTTCTATGCAATCACCCTCCACTCCATTAAAATAAACTTTTCAGGACCTTTCTCTATGTCAAAGTTGTGCAAGATAAAGTATGTGTCAAGTTTATGCGTGAGGTCTTTGTAAGGTTAAATATGTGTTTTAAATAAATACACAACAAACATAAATTGCAGCAAATAAACCATAAAACTCACAACAATAACAATAACAAGATGATAAAGGAGTTCACCCCCAACTGGGCTACATTTCCTTGAGCCTCCATCAATGGACTAGGCTCTCTGGGATTAGTTTGTCAAATATTCTTTTACAAGCTGTTGCTCAACTCCAATGGATTTACTAACTATACCATTGGGTTCAGAATACATAAAAACCCCAAAAATGACTAATAGAACTCTGAAAACGGACCATGGCGCATCCGGGCTTCCAAGTTCTATCAATTGATTCTACTTAAAAAAAGTATTTTTTTGACAATCACCTGGATACCTTGACATGCCTTGCACTACAACTGGCTATGTCCCTGAACCACTGTCCTTTGGTTGCTGCTGACCCATTGTTCTCCTTGTGCTTGGAAGACTGAAAAACTTCCCACTAAGAATCAAGTCCCTCTTGTGAACTTTTTGGCATCAACTCAATTCGCTCTACAATGGCTGCAAAAACTTTCCTGCGACATCTTGTCACAAGCCAAGAAAACCATCAATCTTGAAAACAAATTTATACAAGACTGAAAAATGATTCCAACGAAGTCTTTTTTCTCTTCAAACAAGCGGTTGCATCTTGTACTTCATCAAAGCACATGGCGTTTTCCTGCATCTTGGTGTACTCAAAATCGACTTACAAGCCAACAAACACCATCGACTAAACATACGTCGAAAAACATGATCGACACAACATAGTCATCAAGAAAACATCGACACAAGTCGAGACTCATTTGAAACATATCGACATTCCCAATGACAAGTCGACATTCATGATACACAACAATGTTACAATCATGAGTCACTCATAATGAACTGTCACCAAGTTATCTGTTTACACACACACACAAAATCTCATGCATGTGCATAGCTCTTCAACTCTCCTTCAAGTACAAACATAAGTACATAAACCCAAAAACATGTGGGTACATAAGAGCTAAAAATGAAAAAGCTATAAATGGCTGCAACAAGTGAGTATCATACCCCTCTTTTACATCCTCTTGGCGAAGTTGTGCAACAACAAGAATGACTTCAAATGAATTGCATTCACATGCAAACTTGCGTCATACAAGTTGTGATAAATTGTTGCAACTTGGAATACTTTCAATAGAAATGGATACATAAGGATGAAAAGTGCATATACAAACAAAGAAATGCAAGCCTTACTTGCTCAAGAAATCTAACCATTTCTTAGCAAGCCAATTCAATGGTGACTTTTTTCTGTTGAAAACCGTCTTCTTGTGAATCATCTTGACTCACATCAATGATGGAATCTCCTCTTCCATTCTTGTCAGTCTCTTTATCCATATACTTCTTGTGTTGTGGATGAGTGGTTGGATGCAATGTCCAACATTGGTCAATGAGATGACCCCTCTTCTGGTAGTGAGTGAAAATCTTTTGCATCTTCTTTTCAGGTTGCCTTTGCTTGGAAAGTTTCCTGAATTTGGAAAATCTTTTCCAACATCTTGAAACATGATGGTTATCTAAACCACAATATGTACATGGAATTTTTTTTCCATTTTTACATGAAAATTTACCATGCTTAACATAATCAAAATCAACTCAATGATAGGAAGAAATATACCTTGAACATTCACCTTTATCGCCTTCCTGAGGAGGTGAATTTGAAGAGTTACTAGCTCTCTTTTGAAGACCGACAACAATTTTCTTGTCCTCATGGCTGTCACAACTCTTTTGTTTCACACATTTGCATTCATCTTGAACACATACTTTGCATGCTTGAGGGATTGAAC
>SNQJ01S0039893.1:13441-50375 GCA_010110895.2 Picea sitchensis
CCTTTTTCAAACCATAAAGAGAAGTCTTATGTAGTCGACAAACAAGAGTGGAATTTGTCACAAAACTAGGGGGCTATTCCATGAAAATTTCTTCAGATAAGTCCCCATAAAGGAAGGCACTTTTTACATCCATCTGGTGGATCTTCCAGCCAAAGCAAGCAATAAGGGAAAGAATCATTCGAACATAATTCATCTTTGCAACGGGAGAAAAGGTTTCAGTGTAGTCGATTCCTTTTTGTTGATAAAATCCTTTCATGACCAAGCGAGATTTATGGCACTCAAAAACACCCTCAAAGGTAGATTTGGTCTTTTAGACCCATAGAAAATTCACAATGTTCTTCCCTTGAGGTCGAGGAACTAAATCCCAATTATGATTCTTCAAAAGAGAATTCATCTCATCTTGCATAGCTTGCTCCCATTCAGGTTTTCCTTGTGCATTTGAGTAAGAGATAATATCACAAGTCTCAAGAACATGAGCCATAAAAGCAACACTAGATTGTTACTTGTGACTCTGATTCTATCGACCTGAAAAGACATCGACGAAATCAAGTCAAGCAGCTTCAATTGTTTTAGCAGTCCATCTAGGTAGGTAGGAAAAAAGTGAGTTGATATCCACTGTAGAAGGCTGATTAGATGAAGGAATGGTTTCAATCGAAGAAGATAGAGTACCAATCGAAACATAGATCCATTGTTCGATCGAATCGAGAGTAGAGGTCAACAACCTGGTCAAAATAATAACAAAGTTCGAATGCCCAATCAAAATACTGAAAAAAGGAATAAGTGAACCAGAGTAAAAAGTAACATTGAAGGAACCATCCTGTATTGAACCATAGGAAGTGTTCAACAACTTAATGCCCGAATACTTCTCATTGAAAAACACATTTCTTCTGATAATGAACTATTATTTGACATGGTAAAACAATCGATAGGATTTGGATTCTTCTCAGTAGCCTATCATGATGCAACCATGACTCTTTGCATCTAATTTGTTCCTGCAAACATCTAAAATATGAGCCCAAGAAACACAACCGAAGACTCTCAGGTGACCGACTAAGGGATTATTTCCACACCATTTTTTGACTAGAGTCAAAGAACTAACAAATCGATTCAAATACAATTCAAGAGATATTTTTCACGGTAAACAACTTCATACCAAAAACGAGTCGGCAGATCCTTAGCCTGCAAAAGATAGCGAGCCATTTCAACCAATGTCTAGTTATTTCTTTCTGCTACATTGTTCTATTGAGGAGTATGAGGAACAAGCCTCCACCAGGAAATACCATATCAAATAAGGTATTCTTTAAACTGTTGATTCACATACTCTCCACAATTATCTGATCTCAGACACTTGATAGGTCGACCACATTGCTTCTCCATCAATGCCCTAAATTCCTTGAATTTTTCAAAGGTGTGACTCTTATTTTTCAAGAAATAGACCCAAGTAAATCTAGAAAGATCATCGATAAAGGTCAAAATATAATTTGCACCTGTTAAGGAGGGATGATTGATACAACAAAGATCATTACGAATGAGGTCCAGTGGATTTTTTGCTCACCACTCTTTGCTAGAGTCGAAAGGGATCTAATGATTCTTTCCCATCACACATCCTCTACAAACACCATCAGGTGGAAGAACTTTGGGAAGACCAACAACCATATTCTGTGTGGCCATCGACTTTAGACTTCAAAAATTTAGGTGTCTGAGTCGTTCATGCCAAATTTTGTTCAATTCATCAGTGTTAGCAATAATAATAGTTGGTCTAGGATCAGTTCAAGGGAGGTCACAAAACATGTACAGTCCATCCTTTGATTCAAGAAAACCTTCAGCAACAATTGACATGTCATCATCAAATCCTTAACGAAGAACCGATCTCGCCATAACTCAATAATCTTACTTGTCTGTGTTAGTTGAGAAACTGACAACAAAATTGCACTCAAGTTTGGCACATGATAGATTTCAACAATCTTACCATGTCAATAGGGAACATCACCATGACCAACAATGTCGAGAGTGAAACCATCAACAACATATCTTCTGCTCGACAGCTTTATCCAGGTAGGAGAACCGAGAAGCATATTTGGCCATATGATGAGTGCCCCCAAAATCGACTACCCACTCATGTTACGAGGTATGAGTAAGCAATGCTTGAGAAGTTCCACTTGGAAGTAAAGTTGTTGGTTGATCGATAGAAAACTGACATGTCTCCTTCAAGATTCTTAACCTTTGCTTCTAATTCATCCCTCTTCTAGTAGGTTTTCTCCACATGTCCAATTTTTCCACAGTACAAACATGTTTTCTTCTTTCAATTCTTTTGGGTGGACATCAACTCATCAATATTCTCTTTATATTTCTAGTTGATATATTCTAGTCTGTGTACAACAATATCATAATGTCCTCTTTCCTTGTAATCCATCTATCCTTTTCCCTTGAGAAAGTGATCTTGATGTTTACCACCAAGATTCCCTTCGTCAAGCAACCTATGTTGATCATTAATCATTAAGCCACATAAAGTATCAAAGGTATAATCCTTATCATTGTCTTTGCACGTCGACCAATCTGTTTGGAACATGGAACTGAACATGTTGAAGTGTGTTCTCAGATTCATTAGGACCAACTCCATGATTTGTCCATATTTCTTTTGAAAATTCTTCCCACGTTAGCCTAATTTCAACTGCAGATCCTTAACATGTGCCAAATAGTCCTAATTCTTTTTAAACGAATGCATGTCAAGAGATCAACTATTTATCCAAATGCATAGCTTGAATTTCACCAACTTTGTCGAACAAAGACTTCAACTTCTTTAAGAGTTCATGAGTACAGTCGATCCTGCTTGTATGAAATCGAATATCCTGATAAATATAGGTCATGATGACCCCAACAACCTCATGTTTCTTTTCATCGATGACAAACTTCACTTGGTCATCCTTCGGATATAGAATTGTGGCCTTCGTATAATACTAGAGCCCTTTTCTCTTCAGTAGATTCTCCATATCTGGTGCCCAAACAACATATTTGAGTCCATTCAAAATAGCAAGATCAATCTTGGAATCCATCTTCGATATCTGATAGATATAATAATTCGAACAAGTTATGGTCGACAAATCACCAGCCCATAGTTTATCACTATAAGATTTAACTCAAAAATATATGTAGACAACAAGCAAGGTCAAAACAATCTCTCAAATACCATGTTGGGGATTGGGTGTAACACTGAAAGGAATAATAACAGAATCTGTAAAAAAAATGAAGAGAAATAAACTTCAAAAAATATTGGTGGTGTCTAAAGACACCGTTGCAGCACTTAAGCACAACACATTGTGATCAAAATGTCACAATGTATCATTGAACACACTTTACCATATGAGAGCTTGTTATATGGATCGATCCATAGTGTCCTTTATTTATAGTTTATGGATCTAACCAATTTCCTTGAAATAAGGAATATCTTGTCCACATAAGATTGTTGGTGGTTGGAATGGATCCACACAAATCTATGTTGTTACATTGGCTAGTCGACTTGACCATCCATTCGTCCAACACATAGTTAACAACTTGGTTGGTCAATCTACCGATTGATTTTCTCCAATTGCTAGTTGATTATACAACCGACTATCTATTCTACCACCTGAATGACTGTCTCCATTTGCTAGTCGATTGACCAACCGACTATCTCTAGAAAAGGTGAGATGAACAATAAGAAACTGAGGTTCCAACACATTCATGAGGAGGTTCCAACAAAATATCTTGTGGTTATATATGAGGATGACATCCTCATCTTCAACAAAAATTGGGTAGAAAATTTATTGCACATCCAACATATCTTGAGCTCTCTGAGGAAACACAAGTTATATGCCAATATAGAGAAATTCTCATTTAGCATGCAAAGAATTTAGTATCTAGGATACATTGTGAATGAACATGGGGTGCATGTGGACCTATCCCAAATCCAAGTCATTCACAATTGGCCAACCTCGATGACTCTAATAGAGCTCCAAGGCTTCTTGGGCCTTACCAACTTCTACTATAGGTTTGTGTTGGGGTTCACTCATATCACTTAGGACCTTAAGCCAAGTGACCAACGGTGGAGCTACAACCAATTTTTATTGGTCTAAATCACAATAAAAATCATTTGTGGATCTAAAACACCACCTTTGTTGGGTACCAGTACTCACTCTACTAGACCTGCAACAACCATTTGAGATTGAGATAGATGCCTCTGAATATGCTATATGTGTAATTATCACTCAACATAGACATCTAGTTTCCTATCAAGACACTCTCTGATATTGTTTGCAGGTATCCCGCCTATGACAAGAAGATGCACTGCATTGTGCAAGCATGTTGATGGTGGAAGCATTATATTCTAGGAAAGTAAATGATCATCCACACTAATCATAAGCCTTTTCAATTCATGTAGATACAAGGAAAGTTATAGAATGACTACCATAAAAATTGGTCCACATATTTGAAACAATTCCAGTTGAACATTAAATACAAGAAGGGTAGAACAAACCATGTTGCAAATTGCTTCAGCCATTCCCTAGTTGTGGTGCCAACCACAGTTCTTAACTCCTGTGGACATGAGGCATTTGGGTGGCCCCAATTATAGGACAACAATCCTAAATTTGAAGCTACATATCAGACACTAGGCACAAGTAAACAAGTTCCACGCTTTCACCTCCAACATGCACTTTTGTGCTATCTAGGTCATCTTTGTGTTCCTTCAAGTGAGCATGAAAAGATAATTTGGGTGGCACATTACAATCAGGTGGTAGGGCACTTTCGTTTGGAGAAGACAGTAGCAATACTCTGGAAGTATTTGTATTAACCAAAAATCCAATAGGACATCAACATGTGTATCAAATAGTGCACTGCCCCTGCAATTGCTACACTTCCCATTAAGAAGAAGGGGTTGTACACTCCTCTACCTATCGTAGACAAGCCCTAAGAGTCATTATCCATGGATTACATGTTAGGTTTTCCCTCCACCAAGAACGATAATTATTGTGTCTTTGTGGTTGTGGATCCATTCCCTAAAATGGCCAGTTTGGCACCTTGCAAGAAGAGTATCATAGCCAAAGCCACTACTAAGCTCTTCTTTTAGTGTGTTTGGGTTCATTTTGGGCTACCATGGACCATTATTTTAGATAGGGGTAGTAGGTTCCTTAGTACCTTCTTATCCATCCTATGGTCTCTTATGGACACCAAGCTAACCAAATCAATTGCCTTTGACCCTCAAATAGATGGAAAAATAGAAGCGGTCCTTAGGATGATTGTGCATATCCTACACATGTACAACTCCAAGAATCCATGTACATGGAACGAGATCATTCCATTTGTTCAACATAGCTACAACAAATCCCTCCATATTTCTATTGGCCACAACCCTTTCCAGGTGTGCTTGGGGTTCCAACCATTGGCCCCCATTAATGTAGCTCGGCCCAATGCATCTTCACAAGAAGAGTCCTCCCATGCTCAAACTGAGGCAGATAGAGCAATGAAATTTTTCGAATGGATCTAGCACATCCAATAATAGGTTCCTAATATCTTGTAGAAAGTACAAGCAATGACATGACCAACATCGGGTTCCACACAAGTTTCAGGTTGGTGATAAGGTGTGGTAGAATTTGGAAAAATAACACCTCATAAGTCCCCATAAGAAACTCATGCCACACTAATATGAGCCTTACACCATCATAAAGGTCGTGGGTGAGAATGGTTTTGAATTGAGTCTTTTCCCCTTTCCTTGGTTTGCACCTAGTATTTAATGTGGAGTTGCTTCGACCATAATTTCCACCCCTATTGGACACTTCAAAGGTGGCTGAAAATTTGTCCCCTATAGAAATCAATCATGATTGCATTAATAAGGATATAGTGGATCAAATCATGAACACCAATACAAAGGGAACCCACCAACAAAATGTACAACTGTATCGAGTTGTCAAAAAAGGACAACGTCTTCACTAAGGAAAGTGGCTCACCAGGAGTCAAATTCAACAAAATTTTCCCCATCTAATGAGGGAACTTGATGCAATGGGGACCATTTATTCCAAAGGAAGGAGGATTGATCCAGGTGGAAATCAATGGCCACCCACCTTTTCCATTGACTCAACATGGTTCTCCATATTGGTAGTTTTTTTATCTACATTTTTTCAAATCCTAAAGTTTTGGAGTCGTTTTAAGGCCTTAAATGATGTTTCTGGCCATTTGAGGGTTTGGGATGGTCATGTGTTGCTAACAATTTCACTTCTTGGTTAGATATTTCCAACAAGCTACTATGCGCCCCAAATGAATATTGTATGCAAAAGTTGCTCCCCTAGGAAGTTGATATATCAACTAGCCACCTTGGGGCATGTAATCCTTTTAGTGTTTCATCTCCTAGAGTTATGGTTTTGGATATTTAGGATTTTTTCCTCTTAGGGTTTAGTACTTTATTTAAAAGGCCATTTTCAGCCTCTTTTAATGTCTTCTTATGAATTAGCATAGCCAACACATCACTCTTTAGATATGATCTACCACCATTCTAGCTAGTTTGTATTGTTTTGCATTTTACAGTCTTTTCTTATTTCATTCATTAACAGAATTTGGGTTTCATTGTATTACTATGCTCTTTGCAATACTTGTGTGTGTGTGTGTGTGTGTGTTTCCATTCATATTCCTACTTTTCCTTTCTTTCTCTATGCAATCCAAAATAGTGGTATCAAAGCAATATGCTCTTTTTTGTTTCTTAGTGCATGTCCTCAACGAGGTCAGGGTATAGAGAGTTGGGTCTCTAGCTAATTTCACTTTGAGAAGACTTCTCTCACCAGCCCAAGAAACCTCCCATAGTGGAAGAAAAGAGAGATGATATAGGATATTCTTTCAATGTGTTGCTCTAGGAATCCATCATGTGATAGAGGAACGAGATGATGTACACTTTTACCCAAATCCTTCAATGAATGCCAATCAAGGCGCCTATATTCAACAAGAAGCCATATCACAGGTGTCACGCCATTCAAGGTACAAGTTAACTTTGATATTCCTTTATTTTAAGTCTATATATATGCAGAGAATTCCTCATGATAGGAATTCTATTAGAATATATAGACCCAATTAGAATTACTCATGGTAGAATTCTTCATGCAACCCTATACTCTTGTATCAATCAAGCTGTCAAGATACATACTAAATGTTGTTTCCATTTTTTAATGCATACCTAAATTTGTTGTTAACATTTTTTCATTTACCTTGAGTACTTAAAATAAATGATTTAGTAGCTATGTGTCCATGTCGGCACAGGGGCAAACCCAGGGTTCAACGCTTCAACAACGCAAAAACAAAACCCTAACTACCGGCCCTTTCGGCAACACCTGCGAAGCAGATGAAGTCTCACCTGAGGTAGAGGCATGGGGGGTTGCAGGACTCAAGTGTCTACAACCTAGCTAGGACACAGATATGTGATCACAATACTTAACATAGCACTTATCAATTAGCATTCATTAGTCTTTAACCCTTATTCACATCGTGGTTAAAACCCTAATTAAAGAACATCACAGTATTTAACAAGATCTAACACATCCAAGCACTTAGCACATAGCAATAGATCAGATATATCATTCATTCACATCATAAAACACTAAGCTACTATATTAGATGTACCTAACATACATAAATATCACAACACTAAGCATAAATCGCATCTATAACATATCATCCACTTTGCACAAAGCAACCACAACACAGGATATACGTGGTTCACCCCCAACGTGGGGCTACTTCCACCAACTCTTCTTATTCTTTATTATCTTCTTTCAATCTTCTTACATGCACAGAGCCACAAAACCAAATCCACATAGGACAAGAGATATGCACGCAACTCGCCAGATCCTACTTCCTCGAGTTAGGTCACAACACAAAGCCTTATACAGTCTTCACACAAAGCCTCTTACAATCACTTTCACTTAGCTCTGCAAGTATTAACACACCATATGCACAAAGCCTCTTACAATTACTTGCACTAAGACATACACATTCACTACTAGGTCTCTTCTTACATTGCCTAGCTATCTATTTATACATTACAAAAGAGGCCTAACATGGGTAAACCCATGGGACGACATCCCATACCCATTACATAAACCCTAAACCCAACAAGCCCACAAAAAGGGGGTGAAATCCCATGATCTCCGCTTCGCCTGGGTGTTCCATCTTCGACCTGCCTGTCGAATTCCCAAAAGTGGTCAAACACGACCAAGTTTCTCTGAAACTTGTTCGAGGGCCAACAGCCCCCCAACACTCACCTGTGACTCATCTCGAGTCATTCTGATCTAGGAAAATCCGTTTCAAAGGCCTCGAGCTGCCTCGACTTGCTTCTTCGCCAAGGCCACTTGCTCGATGAACTCCTGAATGACCTTCTCGGTGACAGGTCCTTCCAGGAATTGTTCTACTGAGGTGACCACTTGTTTCAGTTGTGCACATTGTCCTTTGATCTCCTCAAAAATTGTGCAGGCTTCGTCCTGTACCAGCTGAAGTCTCTGAGTCACTTCCATGACTTTACATTGGATGGAATGGACCTGCTGCTGAACTGCGTGTTGTTCCTGTGACCTTTTCATCTTCTCGACTGCTGACAGTACCTTCAATTGTGATTGCACTATCGTTGCTTGTTGCTTTTCTTCCTGGAGTTGTGACTCCAATGTCCTTAGTTTTGGATCCTCTGCAAGGCGCTCATAAGTTTGTGCACTTCGATTTCTTCATTGCTTGCATTCTGAGGCCAATGCCTTGATTCTTTCTACTGCACTCGTAGCAGTTTCTTCTCTCTGGTCTCGCACTTCCTGCAGAGTGCTTGGCACTGTTTGCAATTCCAGTTCTGCCACTCTTGCTTGAAGTTGTTGAATATATTCAGCAAGCTTCTCCACTGTGTATTATTCTATCTATGCAAGGCCCGAAACAGAGCGAAGTGCTCTGGTGACTGCCTCCTTGACTCCCATCTTCTTTGTGAGCAGCTATTCTTTTTCCTTCTAGATTTGCACTTTATCTTCTGCAAACTTCGCCTGGAGGTCATCTTTCTCTTGTTTCACAACCCAACGTTGCTCTAAGGCTTTCTTCTTTGCTTGCTTTAATTCCTCTGTGGCCTATTCCTTTTTCTCCTGGACCCGACAAAGGCGAGCCTCTGTCGAATCTGCTAATCTGCGTAACTGGGCAGGCTCATCTCCTTCTTCTATACCTCTTGATGATGATGGCGCAGTAGACACTATGTGGCTCAAATGGAGAGCTTGTTGTACCCCTTTGAGCTCTGCCTCGATCTTATCATACATTGCCTCTTGTTTTGCTTCATTTCTCTGCAAAATGTCCTCTGAGGTATCTGAGACATCGACGATGATGAGATCAATATCATCCACCATAAGTATAGTCTGTAATTAAGTCTTATCCGCACGGCTCTTCTTCCATGCTGAGGGTTTCTTTGGCAAAACCTTTATTTTCTTCGATGTCTTAGCCTTCGTAAGGGGATCTTTAGGCGATGTCACTTCGCCCTGTTCCTGTTTGTTTTCTTCCCCTTCGTTATCTTCTTGGTCTACTTCGTCATTTCTTCCTCCTCCTGGTGAATCTAGTGTAATTTCCTTTGATGCGTTGTTCATTTCCTGTACTTATTCCTTCTTCTTCCTTCTGTTTTTGTTGGGTCCATCATACTCTTCTCGAGTGACTATGGGACTTCCGATGAGGTCAGGGTCGAAGATTTATGTCTGTTTAACTGGTACAAGGAACTCTGCAGACCATTCCTTGTTTATTTCTTCCATGTCCTCCTCTGTGAGTTTGTAATAGGACTAGATATGTTCCTTGTGTTCATCCCCACGCGCAGTGATGTAAATGAAATGCCTATCTGCGCGGAACTCCACAAGTGGCCTCAACCTATGTAGAGTATTCAACGCCATGCGAGGGAAAGATTCAATGGCCCTCTTTAGTTGTAAATAATATGTGTGGAACACTGCATTGAATTTCCATTGTTTTTCCATGTCGCTCGAATACCAAAGCGTAGCGAACTTCGTGGCTAGTGGTTCGAACGACTCAATTTCAGGGAAGGTCGCTCCTTCCGGCATCTCCCAAGCGATGAAGGAGATGAGAATCAACAACCAACTAAAATGAAACTCGTAGCCCTGGTCCTGTGCTTCACAACAATCTTGATCCAACTGGTTGACGAGGTAGCTCGCCCAGTTCATTTGCATCCCTTTGACGCATTTGCCTGCGAGGTCGATGATGAACCTTGTGACCTGCATGGATTTGTTCTTCCTGACAAGCTTACCAGTGATCAACTAGAAAGCTAGGTGCACTACGCCATTTTCGATGGAGGCTACCTTGTAGCTCCACTTCCCCTTATCTACATCGTCATAAGTTTCTTTTATGCGCTGCGCCAGGGTGCGATCTGCAACCTTCCCTAGGTAAAAATCCTGCAGATCGGGTCCTTGCATGCTCAATCTGGTGATCCAATGGATCAGCGTTGAATCTACGGTGATGCGTCGATCCAACCACAGGTAACCACCTTGGTAGCATGATAGGAGGATTTCAATGCATGCATTAACCTCCTGATGTATGTCGAAGTGTGGTATCTTCATCACATTCAGGATGGTGGACCTCGCGATGTCCATGGTCCACAGTTGGGGGATTATCTTCGACTTCTTCCCATTGTCTTGGTCAAGTACTTGTGTGGTGCGAGCATGCCATAGTTCTTGCGGTCTCCTAAGTTGAATTCATTTATCTTCAGTGTCATAATATGTCCTAATTGCAGTCCAACTGCATGTATCCCTTTCGGGAGGTACGCAGTAATTAGTGTATATTTGAAGTCCCTCGGGACGTTGTCACGACTAACCACGCCAGTGAGAGGTGGGATATAGTCGGGCAGGATTGACGGGATGAGCTTTGTGTTTTCCAAGTCATCACGATGCTTACTCTGTTTCTTTGTTGTGGTTCGGGATGGCCCAGATCAACGTGCAGTCGATGGGGAGGATTGCAATCCTCTCGTCGATGAGGCATGTGCTCCTGCGGACATGACCTTCTCAGCCATCATGTCTATTAGGATCTCTTCGATGGATTTCTCTACTGCGCTAAGTTCGTCCAACATACACACTCTAGATCAGATATCTCGGATAAGTGGACAACGCTCAAGGTAGCAGAATGGGTGGCGAGGTCTCAATAAGCACTGCGTGAAAGAAATTAGTTCTCTATGGACTCGAATAATCACAATTTGTGAAAGTGTTCTCGGTGCAACACTTGACGAGATAAATAGACAGTGTCGTAACAGACTCCTCCAATGGGAAGGAATGCCTCAATCAATGAAATTTCATCCGTTATGGCACGGTCCCAACGATCTAATGGCGATCTTTACAGCAATAACTGTGTTTCTATCCATTCTGGAGCGTCGTTCTAATGATCAGGACGCCTCCAAAGGTCATATTGCTTTGTCGTGGCGAAGTGCCAGCCGATGTTGTTCTGCGATTCTGGCGAGGTTCAAGTTCTGCAAAGTCTTCTCTGGAACCTCATGCAATTTTTTAGCTTTTATTTCTTCTTACTGAGCTTTCTTGCTTTCTTTCCTATGATATGCATCTCTGGATTCCTCTTTCCATTCTTGTTCTTATTGTTTCTTAGCATAATAACCTCACATTGCTGAGGATATTTCACAAGGTTCAAGGATAATACTTATTCTCTTATTGTTTCTAGAGTAGGTGCTCTACTCTCCTACATGGATAGGTTCTTTAAGCCTTCTTGTGTTTTTTCAACTTCGACAGCTAAGTCTCTGGCCCTCAGTTGCTTTGACTTGTCTTCATGTTCTTGTATTAGTCTCGCTATTTTCCTAGCCATGAAATACATTAATTCTTGCTTTTTCAGTTCTATAGCTTCCTCTTCTTCTTTCCTTTGGATCTGATCTCTCTCAATCCAAGTCTTTCCTAAAAAAAGTGTGAAAGGAGCGTTGTTCTCAACAAACTTAATGACCTCAAATTCTTCTTATGTCGATGTTCCATGAGCACTCATAGGTACATGAGTAAGTCTTCCACATAGGATTATCAACTTTCCTTTAAACAATCCCATTCCTCCCAATGAAGGAATCATAGCAGGCTTTCCTAAGATTTCCCAAGTACTTTCTGTCATGATGTTCACCTATGTTTCTTCATCCAATACACAGTCTATGTCAAAGTCTCCTATTCTTGTTTCTATGCACTCTTTCACTTTTAGGATCTCTGACAAGTTGATGTCTCTGTGATCATTCAATGTTTCTTTTATCTGCAATAATATAGTCTCTGATGCTTTCTGGAGTTCTATCATATCCTTAGTCTCTTGACCTTTCTCATGGTTTTCTTATCTCATGTTCATCTTTTCAACTTTAGCAATCATTCTAGGGCAATCTAAAAATTCATGTCTAGTAGCCTTACAACAAAGGCAAATAAGACCTCTACCAGGGAATTCCTTAGCAAGATGTCTCAGTCTTCTGCAACTATAACAAAGAGTCAATCCTCTCTTTCTTTTAAACGATCCCCAACCTTTCCTATACTGCACACTGGGATCACAATGATAGACCTACAAAAATTTCTTTCTAGGATCCTGCATCCACTTGTTAGTCCAAAAATTATTTCTATGCATAGGAATAACATATCTTTCACTATTTCTATCAGATCTGTTCATATCATATCTTCTTTCTTCTAGCTATACCTAGTTTTCAGACTAGGACAAAATCTATCAAGCATACCTAGATCCATTCTTTCGAAACAAAAATTTCCACTTATATTACCTTTATCAGAGCACAAAGATTTAAGATCTTACCTCTTTTCCTCAGATCAGGTTTCTCTTCTTAGCACAGAGCTTCGCAATTCAAGTAGAATATTTCGCACTACAACAACAGATCTACGCACAGAGCTTTCTCTTTTCTTCAGTTCCCATCAATCACAGTTTCAGGTCCTGAAAATGGAACCATTTGTTGGCACAGGGGCAGACCTAGGGTTCAACGCTTCAACAACGCACCAACAAAACCCTAACTACCGGCCCTTTCGGCAACATCTACGAAGCAGATGAAGTCTCACCTGAGATTGAGGCAGGGGGGGTTGCATGACTCAAGTGTCTATAACCTAGCTGGGACACGGATCTGTGATCACAATACTTAAAAGAGCACTTAGCAATTAGCATTAATTAGTATTTAACCCTTATTCACATCATGTTTAAAACCCTAATTACAGAACAACATAGTATTCAACAAGATCTAACACATCCAAGCAATTAGAACATAGCAATAGATCAGATCTATCATTCATTCACATCATAAAGCACTAAGCTACTATATCAGATGCACCTAACATACATAAAGATCACAACACTAAGCATAAATCACATCTATAACATGTCAGGCACTTTGTACAAAGCAACCACAACATAGGATATACGTGGTTCACCCCCAGCGTGGGGCTACGTCCACCAACTCTTCTTCTTCTTTATTATCTTCTTTCAATATTCTTACATGCACAGAGCCACAAAACCAACTCCGCGTAGGACAGAAGATCTGTGCACACCTTGCCAAATCCTCCTTCCCCGAGTTAGGTCACAACACAAAGCCTCTTACAATCACTTTCACTTAGCTCTGCAAGTCTTAACACACAATATGCACAAAACCTCTTACAATTACTTGCACTAAGCCATACACATTCACTACTAGGTCTCTTCTTAAATCGCCTAGCTATATATTTATACATTACAAAAGAGGCCTAACATGGGTAAACCCATGGGCCGACATCCCATACCCATTACATAAACCCTAAACCCAACAAGCCCGCAAAAAGGGGGCAAGATCCCGCGATCTTCTCTTCACCTGGGCGCTCCGTATTCGACCTGCCTGTCGAAGTCCCAAAAGTGGTCAAACACGACCAAGGTTCTCCAAAACTTGGTCGAGGGCCAACAATCCATAAGCTGCCATGAATCACTTGACAATATACCACAAACATATATGTTGCTATAACTGCCACAAAGGCAAAGTGAATTTCATTGACTTCAACATGCATTTTTCCTCTAATCTTCTTTAGGTGGAAAGAAGAAAATGTATGAGCATACCATGGTGTTGGTGAATGAGCATGAGGAATATAAGGTCGGATTGAAAGCTTGATTAGTGGAAATGGCATGGTTGATGTAGCGAGGGGACTATTATCATAGGATTTGTACTTGTGCAAATACCTCCACAAGATCCTCAAATCTTGTGTAACTATGGAAAAATCTACCACTATCACCTAAGTAGAGAGTTCCCTCGTTTTAGTGATGGAAGAGATCCACCATAAGGTAGGCTTCCATGGTGACCTCAAGGGATCAAATAGCAAGATTTAGTCAATCCTATCACCCCCTATTTTGATCACATGTTAGTAAGGTCTAGGTCTAGAAAAGGAATAAACGAAAACAAGATAATTGTTGTACTAGTACGATACAATAAACAACTTGCAACATATATAGAAAATTATCAAGTTATAGAGTGCAAAAATAGCCTTTTAGACACTAGAGAAACAAAAATTGCTATGGTTGTTGCAAATTACAGCAGTAAACAAGATTTATAACAACAATTAGAACTTTGCAACAACACCAAAATAAAGTGCTCATAAATGTAGCAATTGACCATGAAAAGTAAGCGTTAAACAAGGATATTATTATCCAATTGCTAGAAGTAATTTATGAACAAGTTAATCCACTTATAGATGAGTGTATGCAACAATTTAATGTGGTTTTCAGTGGTTGTAGCAAACTTTTATAACAACAGCAAGAAATAGTGAAAGTTTGCTAGAGTTAGTAATGTTGGTAGGATGTTTGAGAGAGTGTGAAAATGTATTTTAACAACTACTTTAGACACAAGAACACTTATATACTAATGGCATTTTCCTCTGGGGCTTATGGAGTCTAAAATGCATGAGCTTGAAGATTGATCTAGATGAAACAAGAAGGTTAAAGTCTAAACCTTAAGGTGCAAACACACTTGGGCCTTAGGTCTTAGGCTTTGAGGAAAAGGTACCTAGGATGGAAGCACACTTGGGACCTATGTGTTGTTTTTTCCGTCTCCTAGCTTCACTTAGGTCAAGAATCAAAGTCTAGGGGTAAAACCCTAAAGTGAAAGCACTTTCGGGCCTTAGGATTTTAACCCTAGCAAGGATGCTTCACAAACTTGGACAAATAAAACTTTGTGAGGAAAAACACTTATGTCTTCCTCTTAGGGTTTCAACAAAACAAAGATACTTGCAATAAGATAGCAATTTAACCATTAACATTAGCAAGACAACATAAAATTGCAGAAAATTGCTTCTTTCCTCCAAGTAGCATGCATATTCAAACCCTAATTGCAGAAAATCATCCAAAAGAGCAATACATCCACAAACAACCTCCTTCAAGCATAGTGCATAGGAGAAAATAACCAATGAGGGATGAAATAGGTAAAATTTCAGAAGTGTTCCCCACACAAGTGTGAGGGAAAGTGATGATTTGATTCAATGTAGCACTACCCTCTTTATATGAGGAAAACCTAGCACATTTTTCCACATAACAAGTCAAAATCAAATAATAAGTGGGACCGGCCCCTCAAGTAACCTTTACAAACTGAGAAAATGAAAATAATACATCATTAATTCCACATGTGTGGTGACGTCAAGCCTTCCAAGGCTAGGAGAGGGCCTCCCAAATCCACATGGAATCCTTTCAAGTTGAAGTCATGGAAAAGGGTGTCTCCCATGGTCCATGCTCATGCTCAATCACCTGTGGTACCCCAAATGTACATCAAACCCTATAAAGTGAGGTCATCATCAGAAGGACCGCGACGTCAAGGGTTTAGGGCATTGTGTCCAAGGTGGAGGGAGTTGCATCTCATATTTTCATGGTATATGGCTATCTGTTGTTGCAACTTCCTCCATCTTGTGAGTAATAAGCCCTGGGGTACACTGTCCAACCTATGGGATTTCATCCCATCTGTGTGTTATCATGACCAAATCTACTCAAACCAATCCTATCTGTCCATCGTCCAAGGTTCTAAAGATGTGAGAGCTCATGTCGAAATTTGGTAAGTCACTAGATGACTCACTACTCTACATCACACATGCCAAAGTTCTACAATAAGGGCACAACATCTTGGGTAAAATCCTAGGACGTCCCTCAAAGAACCGCATCAGGTCCATCCAAGAAAAAGAAGAATATAAGATAAGGTAAACCAATGTTCATAAGAGAAATTATTCCTTGGATCATGCAAATAAAGTTGTTATGTAAGATATAAGCCATGTGAACAATTCACCTCAATATCCCCTTCAAGAATCACACTGGCTAGGATCTCATGTGAGTTGTCAAGTTTGAGTATGGGAGGGACTTCATCCAACCCTATTAGGTGCGCCAACCAAGACAGGAAATAAAAGACTCGGGTAGAGGGATAGCTCATGAGGGAGACAGTGAAATAAAGAGACCCTTCAAGAGTAAGTGTGATAGTGATATGAATTAGGGATTACTTCATGGCTTATGGTGTCACTGAATCTATTTCTATGAGTGTCTTTGTAGAGGGAGCACTTTTTGTTTGAGATACCCTTTCCTCGGTACTTTTTGCACTCTAAACCCCTTAATTTCCTTTTGATACCCATTTTTATTTTTCAAGTCCCCTTTACAGGTTTCAAGCTTTATTCTTTCATTTCTTACTAGGCTATGGTCCTATTATGATTTTGCATTTAGTGCATTAGGACAAGGGGTGATTACAATTAGAGGGGGCATAGCTCAAGCTAGCCTATGGTTTTTATTGGTGTCCTTTATCATTTTTTACATAGCATATACATATATAGAAACAACATCAACCTCTGGGCCTTCAGCCCCTTACTCTCATGAGAGAATGGACCATGACCCATTACCAAATTTTGGTACACTGTGAGAGGCTCCATGATGGAAAGTGTTAAGTATGGTGGGGAATGGAACATTACCCTTGTGAGGCCCCCCTAGTAGTACCCCTTTTCCATGGGCGGTGACAACATAAGACAAGGGCACAGAAGTTGACAACCAAGGTGAAACAAGACAACAAACACAACTTCCCAAGTTAGTGATCCATTATCCAACTTCAACCAATGATCATCATCCACATTCCTGATAAATTAAGCACAACACTTCGCATGAAAGAAGGACTAACATACCTCATGGCAATGTCAGCTTACCATATCCCATACACTAAGTTGTCCAGATGTGATGAGTCTTAGTTGATTTGTAGTTGTAAGAGGCATATGGGGGGGAATGTTGGGCTACCATCTGTGGACATGTTGATCATCATCATGGATGGGATCATTGTCTCCATTGTGGGCCATGAGACATGATCTCCTCTATTTACCCCTAGGCATGGGGGGGTAACATCTAGCTCCAACATGGGGACAAGTGATCACAGTAGAGCGCACAAGAACCTCAACATCTATGGTATTCCAAGACATACAATCATGCGTACACTTCAAACAAAAAAACCCTTTAGAAGTATCGACTGGTGGATGTGAACCACAGGGGTCAGTAATAAATCGAAATCATGCTAAAAATAAATTTTTTCACTATAACTATACATGATAAAGTAATAATATATAATAATCAAATGCAATTTCCTAACATGTATTCATTATATACAAATGAGAATGCAATATATAAATACAAGAAAATGCAATACTATACTAGCATGAATGCATGATGTAAGGATATACACAAATGCAATATAGGATGCAAATGCCCTATCTAACCTATAGTAATCTATGTTAAACTCAAGAAGTCAAGTCTCTTCTTTATGATGGGGCTTGAGAAGGGATCTACTAATGGGTAGTGGACATCTCCTTCCCTCTAGTGTAGATAAGTAGTAGGAATCGTTGACAAACTTCTCTTCAACCTTGTAGGCGGCGAGCCAAAATTTATCAAACTCCTTGAGTGTATCAGGATAGCCTTTGCTTGTGTCCCACACTAAGACAAATTCTCATTGTTTATAGTCCTCCTCCACGAGATCAATTGTTTCTTGAATCACCTTGGTGTATTGCTTCGAGGGAGAGGGTGGGATTTCGTTGTAAGAGTATCTTCTTGGCTCAATTTAGTCAACATCTATTTATTCTATTTCTTCAATAGTGTGATGGATCCAACCACTTCGTCTTTGTACTTGTCTAGTTGTTGATGATAATCTTCCCTTTTAGGCCACACTATATCACCAATATTATCTTCTTGGGCGAAAGGAAGGTCATCTAGGCAAAATTCAGGAGGGGATTCCATGAACTCCTCAAGGAACTCGTCTAAGGGATCATCACTTTCGGGTCGATACCAATTTCTTCAACATGGTCTCTTGTCATTGGTTGGTTGGTAATATGGGCATAGGTTTCATCACCCGTGGGTATAGTGGCATAAGATAAATCCATCTGCAAATTTCCACCCAATATTGCATCAAACTTCCTAGACAAAAGCATTCCCCAAATCTCTGGGATATCCACAACCACAACTTCCATCAAAAAGGCTATCTCGAGGTATCTTGCAAGACGAACTTCTACATTTTCTATCAAACCATATGTGCTAATATCCTTGGATTCAATCCCACAGACATTCCCATATGTCCTTGTGACCGCCAAGCCCAATTGTCTCATTACTTTCAAGGTCATAATGTTTGCACCAACCCCATAATCGAGCATGTATTTGTTCAACCATTTATTGTTCAATCTTAGAGTAATGTAAAAAGGCGTGTTTTCATCATAATGTGGCTTGCAATGATTAGTTTGTATTGTCACATGAGGGTCTCCAGGTTCCCCTTGTACTCTAAATAATTTCTCAACCTTGTTTCTTATCGAAGGAATCTTAATTATTTGTGTTAGAGGCACATGTACGTTTATATTTTCCAGGATGTTATTTATGTCAAAATTCAAGTATACATCATCATCTCTTGGAAAAGTGGAACTAGGGGGGAATGTTATCTTTAGGTGGTGGAGGAGGCCTTGGCCAAGGAAACCTAGGGTCACTGGGAGGATCTTGGGGTGCATTCTTTTGTCGTGTGTAAACTTATAATTCTCTCTTTCTAAGCCTCTTCCTTGATTCTTCATCCATTTTTCTTATAATCTCCATCCTATCCCTCCTGGCAGCTTCTTTCTTTCCCTCCTCAAGTTGTTTTGGTGTGATGTTGAGGCACTCTTTGGGGGACATAGAAAATATGGAGTCTATGGTATCAAGAAAGTTCATGTGATCAAGGCCCCCACTATTATTCCTTGGGCATTCATGTTCCCAATGTGGATCCCCACAAGGTAGACACCAAGGAATCTCTTCTTGATCTATAACATTAGAAGGATCTAGAGTGTTGGGGACCCTTTATTCATTTGGGGGGCTAGGCTTCCATGCTTGGCTCGGTCTCTAGGTTTGGCCCTTAAAAGGAGGCTTGATGGCTTGTTGTTGCAGCCTTCTAGATTAGTCATCTTGTTCATCATTACGGTTTGATTTTTGGTGAGGCCATTTATTACTTCTTCAATTCTTTGTGCCCATGGAGCGCTTGTCTCTTGAGTGGGTTCAACATTGTGTAATGTTCTTGTTTTAGTTTCATCCTTGGCTCTTGTGGCATAGAAAGGTTCTACCTTGCAAGATGAAAGATTAGCCTCAATCCTTGCAACCAATTCTCAGACCTCTTCATGGGTCTTTGGAGTCTTTTCCTTGAGAATGAACCCAAATTGTCATGGGAAGGCATTAATGTAGAGGAAGAGGAGATGCTCTTTTCCGGGGCAAAGATTTTTAGGTATTTGTTGGAGCAACTTCTCAAACTTGAAATTGAACTCTTTGATAGTTTCATTCTCTTTCTTTTTCTGTTTAGTAAGTCACAACAAAAAGAAATTAGGATCCTCTTTAGTACCCCATCTTTTTAGGAAGGTCTCTTCAAAGTCATCCCAAGTCTTAATACTCTTGCTAGGGAGACCATTGTACCATCTCCTAGATTCATCAACAAAAGTGGAGGAGAAGAGTTTCATCACAACATCCTCAACATCATCACTCACAAGATTAAGTTGGAAAAAGGCCCAGAAGGTATCCAAATTCTGTTCAGCGGTAGCTACATCATTACCAGAAAACTCGGGCAACCACTTTTCAAACTTTGAAGGCATGTTATGAGGGTAATCTGGGATTGCATACATGTCCAAGGGTTTGAAAATATTTGAAATCCATTGCTTTTGAGACATTGAAGATAAATTAAGGTTTCCACTGAACAAGGATTTAATCACAGGAGAGTTGTGAGGAATCCTTCTCTTGTAAATCTTAGGATGGTTAGAATACCTCCTTGAGCTTTGTGGAGTCACCATATGGTCCTTCTAGGATCATCAAAGGAAGATGAGGGATTCTACCCTCAGTGGAGTCGCTAATTAAACTTTGAGATAAGGGGTTTGGGATAAGTTTACCAAAAGATGTCATGATGAGAATGACACAATCCTCCCTGACAACAACGCCAAAATGTTATCACAGGATTTGTACTTGTGCAAATCTCTCCACAAAATCTCCAAATCTTATGTAACTATGGAAGAATCTACCACTATCACCTAAATAGAAACTTCTCTCGTTTTAGTGATGGAAGAGATCCACCACAAGGGAGGATTCCCCAGTGACCTCAAGGGATCAAATAGCAAGATTTAGCCAAGCCCACCGCCCCTTATCTTGATCACTTGTTAGTAAGGTCTAGGTCTAGGAAATGAATAAATGATAACGAGATAATTGTTGTACATGTATGAGATGATAAACAACTTGTAGCATATATAGACAATTATCAAGTTAGAGAGTGGAAAAATAACCCTTTAGACACTAGACAAGAAAAAATTGCTATGGTTGTTGTAAATTACAACTGTAAACTAGATTTATAGTAGCAATTAGAACTTTGCAACAACAACAAAATAAAGTGCTCTAGCAATTGACCATGAAAAGTAAGCGTTAAATAAGGAGATTATTATTCAATTGCTAGAAGTGATTTCTAAACAAGTTAAGCCACTTATAGATGATTGTATGCAGCAATTTAATGTCATTTTCAGTGGCTGTATCAAACTTTTATAACAGCAACAATAAATAGTGAAAGTTTGCTAGAGTTGGGGTTAATAATGTTAGTAGGATGTTTGAGAGAGTGTGAAAAATGATTTTAACAACTACTTTAGCCACAAGAACACTTATGGAGTCTCAAATGCATTAGCTTGAAGATTGATCTAGATGAAACAAGAAGGGTAAAGCCTAAACCCTAAGGTGCAAACACACTTGGGCCTTAAGTCTTAGGCTTTGAGGAAAATGTACCTAGGGTGTAAATGCACTTGGGCCCTAGGTGTTGTTTTTCCCTTCTCCTAGCTTCACTTAGGTCAAGAATCAAAGTCTAGGGTTAAAACCCTAAAGTGCAAGCCTTAGACTTTTAACCCTAGCAAGGATGTTTCACAAACTTAGACAAATAAAACTATGTGAGGAAGAGAAACACTTATGTCTTCCTCTTAGGGTTTCAACAAAACAAAGGTACATGCAATAAGATAGCAATTTAACCATTAACATTAGCAAGACAACATAAAATTGCATAAAATTACTTACTTCCTCCAAGTAGCATGCATATTCAAACCCTAATTGCAAAAATTATCCATCCAAAAGAGCAAGACATCCACAAAGAACCTCCTTCAAGCATAGTGCATAAGAGAAAAGAGCCAAAGAGGGATGAAATAGCGAAATTCCATAAGTGTTCCCCACACAAGTGTGAGGGAAAGTGATGATTTGATTCAATGTAGCGCTAGCTTCTTTATATGAAACAAACCTAGTGCATTTGTCCACATAACAAGTCAAAATCCAATAATAAGTGGGGCCGACCCCACAAGTAACCTTTACAAAATGCTAAAATGCAAATAATACATCATTAATGCCACACATGTGGTGACGTTTTAGTGATGGAAGAGGTCCACCATAAAGGAGGCTTCCCTAGTGACCTCAAGGAATCAAATAGCAAGATTTAGCCAAGCTTACCGCCCCCTATCTTGATCACTTGTTAGTAAGGTCTAGGTCTAAGAAAGGAATAAAGGATAACGAGAGAATTGTTGTGCCTGTACGAGACAATAAACAACTTGCAACATATATAGACAATTATCAAGTTATAGAGTGCAAACGTAGCCCTTTAAACACTAGACAAGTAAAAATTGCTATGGTTGTTGCAAATTACAACAGTAAACTAGATTCATAACAACAATTAGAACTTTGCAATAGCAGCAAAATAAAGTGCTTCGAAATGTAGCAATTGACCATGAAAAGTAAGCGTTAAACAAGGAGATTATTATCCAATTGCTAAAAGTAATTTACGAACAAGTTAAGCCACTTACAAATGAGTGTATGCAGCAATTTAATGTAGTTTTCAGTAGTTGTAGAAAACTTTTATAACAATAGCAAGAAATAGTGAAAATTTGCTAGAGTTAGGGTTAGTAATGTAATAGGATGTTTGAGAGAGTGTGAAAAATGATTTTAAAAACCACTTTAGCCACAAGAACACTTCTAGACTAGTGTTGTTGTCCTCTAGAGCTTATGAAGTCTTAAATGTGTTAGCTTGAAGATTGATCTAGATGAAACAAGAAGGGTAAAACCTAAACCCTAAGGTGCAAACACACTTGGGCCTTATGTCATAGGCTTTGAAGAAAAGGTGCCTAGGGTGCAAACACACTTGGGCCCTAGGTGTCGTTTTTCCCTTCTCCTAGCATCGCTTAGGTCAAGAATCAAAGTCTAGGGTTAAAACCTAAAGTGCAAGCACTTTTGGGCCTTTGGCTTTTAACCCTAGCAAGGATGCTTCACAAACTTGGAATAATAAAACTTTGTGAGGAAGAGAAACACTTATGTCTTCCTCTTAGGGTTTCAACAAAACAAAGATGCTTGCAATTGTCGATGTTTTTGTAGCATTGGGTAGATATTCTCACATTGGCCTTGGTGTCGAGTATGTGGGAATCTTCGTTGGCATTCACATTGCATTTATTTTGTGAAAACCCCTTTTATGGAGAGATAAGGCTTGGAATTGTTGTTGTTGGGGCTTCACACCCACATGGAAGAATAAACAATTCTAATTTGATGTTGAGTTTAGAAGGGGTTCCTAAACTCACTTATTAGACTCCTATAAAATGAGAGGTAATGTGAGGAGGCACCACACATCTCATTGTGACATTTTCATCTTGTCATTATGGTATTGGCATGAGTGAGTGAACACTCTTGCCAAGGAGATTGGGGTGGCAATTTCAACAAAAGATATTCTTCACTTGGACAAATCTGGCCTAGGGTTTTTTGTTTTGTTTTTCTGATTTTTCAGCCAAGAGAGAGAGGTCGCACGTGTGAGTCGTACAGTCCTTACAGCACGTGCAGACCATACAACAACAGAAAAAAGACCGCATGTGTGATTCGTACAGTCTATACCACACGTGTAGACCATACAACGGATCTGGTAGGCCATACGGAATGACGTCAGCCTAACGGCTGTGATGTCAACAGGGTACAACAACAGATTTGTAAGTTGGAAGTTTTTCCAGAATTTTGTTGAAAGTGTAATTTGTTGAGAGGACTATTTTTTGTCCTTGGAATTTCTCAATCTGAAAATTTACTGAACAAAAATTTGTCTCTTGTGCATGGATGTTTTCTCTTTGATCTTTGTGCTTCTGCTGTAATTTTTCTGTCATAATTTCAATGCAAAATTATTCAGTGATAACAGCCCTAATTCACTGTTTGAAGTCACTTGGAAGTAATTTTCAGATCTGAAATTGAATGCATTGATTGCCTAAAAATTTGATAGTGATAAGATAGCAATTTAGCCATTAACATTAGCAAGACAACATAAAATTGCAGAAAATTACTTACTTCCTCCAAGTAGCATGCATATTCAAACCCTAATCGCAGAAATTATCCATCCAAAAGAGCAAGACATCCACAAAGAACTTGAAGCGGTTCAATACTTGTCCTCCCTATGATTACAGAGTGATACTTTCAGGATAAAAGTTAGCTGAAATTTTGGGGACTGCACATTGGTCGTAGAATGGGTCAAGGGCACTTATAGAATCCAAAATCTAGTTTTGGAACCAATTCTGATCCAAATCAAAGAAGCAATTGGATAGTTCACTGATATCTCCTTTCATCATGTATACATGGAGCACAATATGAATAAAGACAAGTTGTCTAAGGACGCTGCAAATGGCCAATTTGGGGTACACTTGCTAGAGGAACATTGGATGGAAGGAATTTCTACCTCCTTTCCTTAATATACATTTAATAACTCTATGTTCTCATAATTGAAATATACTGTCAATTTCATGTTATTAAATCCCTTTGGGGATTGGATGCTGACACTGTTTTTTTTGCTTGAAACTCTATGATGATGATGTAAGGCCATTGGCTTTTTTGGACATATAGAGACACATATATGTAAAAATTAGGATCTTAGATAGGCGGCTTTACTGGAATTATTGAAGATCTATGTTAGCAATGCTACGACACCTTATGTATGTCAGTTCTTTTCTGCTTGAATATAAAGTTATGATTTTTTCCCTGGAAAAAAAGTTAAATATATTTCTAAAAGCCAACTTCTTGAATTACAGAACAATGAAATGTTTTCCAAAATATCACCTATTTTTTTGACAACAAATACATGTATATGACTATCAATTTTAAACTATGGCTATCATCTTTATCGAATATCAATCATTTCAACATTGCTAGGCCATATGATATGATATTTTTCCCATGGGATTGTACGCCCATAGCGTTCCTTTTATAACATTGAGATATCCAATGTGATTTCAGAAAATAGTATTGGCATTGCTCATAAGTTCATATTTAATCAATAATATGTGTAATGGAGCATAAAAAGTGTAAACTTGAAGCGCTTCAATACCTATCCTCCCTATGATTTCAGAGTGATACTTTCAGGATAAAAGTTAAGCTGAAATTTTCACATTAGGCTTTAGTGACAGGAACAACATCAGGGATGTATATCCACTTTCGAACACACAAGGCTAACAAACTCACGACTTCAATGCAAGTGGTCCCTGCTTGCAAGGGTGAGAGTAACAGTGGTGCAAGTTTGTTCTTGCTTCTGAAACAGCATCACAATAGTCAGCACAAGAACACAGCCCGTCCTTGACATGATGGAAGTGGTCGGTATCTCTCAAAACAATTTCTCGTCCAACAGTCTTGGATATGAACTTCATGGCATTATGGCAATCACCACACACATGAAGGTTCTTCATGATTTGGATAGGCATTCCTAAGGGTGTGCTGATAAGTGCCTAAAGGCAATTGCCAACTTCTCACTGTAGTGGTAAAGTAAATGTTCCTTTTGTTCCTCTTCCACATCATGTAGCACAAGATTTGTGTCTAACTTATACCCGGCCTCCTTCATCTGCCTACTCAATACTTCCACTTTGCATAGACGTTCTCCTTCTGTGGGTGTGATCTGTCCCCAACAACAAATGAGTGTACCCTCTTCTGTACCTCAATCCAACTACATCCTGGTTCCTTTATCACCCCCCTTTCTTTCATCAAATTCTCACCTTTGCTACCTTATCCCAATTTGCGGCTCCTGCATAGATGTTTGACAGCAGCACATCTGTTTCTACTACTTGTGGTTCCGAGATACTTCCAGTTTTGTATAGATATCCTCCATCTGTGGGTGTGATCTGTCCCCAACAACAAATGAGTGTACCTTATTCTGTACCTCAATCCAACTGCATCCTGGTTCCTTTATCACCCCCCTTTCTTTCATCAAATTTCTCACCTTTGCTACCTTATCCCAGTTTCCAGCTCCTGCATAGATGTTTGACAGGAGCACATATGTTTCTGCTACTTGTGGTTCCAAGTCAAGAATACGTTCTGCTGCAAACTCTCCTAGTTTTGTATTTTCATGAACCCTGCAAGCACCAAGCAATGTCCTCCACACTGAAACACCAGGTTCACTTGAAATTTGTTTGATGAAGTCGACTGCCTGACCAAGGTGTCCTGCACGACCAAGAAGATCAACTATGCATGCATAGTGTTCTGTTTTTGGCATGATTCCATAATCACGACTCATGGAATCAAAGTAATGGCGACCTTCATCCACTAAACCCACATGTCTGCATGCAGAGAGAATGCAAACGAAGGTTATGCAGTCTGGTTTCAAACTTGCCAATTGCATTTGTTCAAAGAGTTGCAGGACCTCCTTGCCCTGCCCATGCTGAGCACATCCTGCCATGATTGCATTCCATGTGACCACATCTCGTTCAGGTGCATTATTGAATATTTTCTTTGCATCCTCTATGTTCCCACATTGAGCATGCATGGTAACAAGAGCATTTCCAACACAAATATTTGAAACAAACCCAATCTTGATACTTTGAGCAAATACTTGTTTTCCATTTTCTAAAGCTGCTAGGCTTCCACAAGCACTAAGAACAATAGCAAAAGTGAATTGGTTTGGCTTCATGCCTACATGCTGCATTTGGAAAAATAGTTTAAGAGCTTCCTCATCATGTTTCTGGTGAACATAACTTGCAATTATTGCTGTCCAGGTGATCACATTTCGTTCCATCATTTTGTCAAAGACTAGCCTTGCATTGTCGATAGTCCCACATTTAATATACATGGTAATAAGCGCATTCTCCACAGACAAATTTGAGTCTAGACGTCGTTGAATCATGTAAGCGTGGATCTGCCTGCCATGTTTTAGATATTCTGGGCAAATACAGGCACTGAGGACGCTTGCCAATGAGACTTTGTCAGGCTTCATACCTTCCCATTGCATTTCACAAAAGATTTTCAATGCCTCCTCGCAATGCTCAATTTGTGCATAATTTGCTATCATAGTGTTCCACAACACGATATCTCTTTCAGACATTTCATCGAACACCCTACGTGCATCCTCCACATATCCACATTTACCATACATGTCAAGAAGGGCACTGCCCACAAAAACACTTGATTTAAACCTAGTCTTAACTATGTTGGCATGAATTCCCTTCCCCTGTTCCGCAGCCATCAGGCTTGCACATGCAGTAAGAACACTGGCAAAGGTGAACTCGTCACCCCCAATACCTGCCCATCGCATCCAGCAAAACATCTCAAGGGCTTCCCGGTTGAGTCCATGCTGGACATACCCTGTAATCATGGAATTATATGAAACAAGGTCCAGTTTTGGCATTTCATCTAAGATTTGCCTTGCAGCTTCTATACTTCCACATTCGGCATACATTGTCAGAAGCGCATTGCTCACAAAGGAATTTGACTCAAACCCAGCCATAATGACATACGCATGAACCTGTCTCCCATACTCCAGAGTTGTTGCCACTTTTGTGCAAGCGCCAAGAACGCTGGAAAAGGTGAAATGATTTCCCCTTACGCACGCCTTGTGCATTTGGGAAAAGACTTCAAGGGCAAGCTCACCGTGGCCCTGTTGAACACATCCTGCAATCGTTGCAGTCCATGAAACAACATTTCTTTTAGGCATTTTGTCAAACACACGGCATGCACCTCCCAAATCACCGCACTTAACGTACATATTGATGAGGTGGTTTCCAACAAAAATGTCAGGCTCAGTCCCAGTTTTGATAATGTGGGAATGGACCAGCTTGCCTTCTGCCAAAGCTCTCATCTTAGCACATAGATGCAGAAGCTCGGGATAGGTTTTGTGATCGATCCCGCTGCCTAGAAAACCTAAAACCTCTAGGTTTTGTTTCAATTTCCCTTCTTTACAAATCACATCCAATCCCACACGGGATCCATGTTCAAACATATTGGGTTTTGCTACTGGGTACTTCTCTGTATAAGGTTTTTCATTTTCCGTGGATTGGCTCATATTGGGTTTTTCATCTTGGTGGTCTTCAACAACAGCAGAGGTCCAAAACCCTACATTTCTGCCTCGGTTATCCTGTGTTCCAACAAATGGGTGAAGATGATTCCATAAATGTGCAAGTCTGAGTGTGCGGATATGGGTTCTTCCTATTTGGGGTTGTGAAAACGATCTCGTTATTATGGTGGAATCGAAATTTTTCATGTTGGTTATGCCTGTGAGGAAGAGAACAGATCGACATTTGTTGGAATTCGAGAAAATATAGCAGTGAGGGAGTGCAAATGTACATAAAGACTACCTGATACTCGTTATATATGTGTCAACAAATGTGCAAGGGAATATGATATCTTTGCCGTCAGCTTCGTGGCTCCTGTTTTCTCCTTATATGACTAAGAATGTTCAGGCCATGGTCATCTGATTCTTTGTTTGTTTGCCTTTTAAGCCTTGTTTAGAAAGAAAGAAATTA
This sequence comes from Picea sitchensis, assembly GCA_010110895.2. Lineage (NCBI taxonomy): Eukaryota > Viridiplantae > Streptophyta > Pinopsida > Pinales > Pinaceae > Picea > Picea sitchensis. Next base: position 41,689 of record SNQJ01S0039893.1, read on the forward strand.
ATTATTTTAACTTCCACTGGGTTAACAATAGAATATGGGACATACTGCCTCTCACACTGATTTCTGCATTTCAGTCTTTTACTTGTTCAATTTGATGATGAGCGCTTCCAATTTCTCCATTGTCTCTTCGTTGAATAAATTATCACAAGAGCTAATTGTCAAGATATTTACATAGCTGTCTTTACTGTCTTTGAAGGCCTTACACTCTAAAATGAAATGTCTCTGTTTCCACTTTTCCGGAGGTGCAAAACATACACACCCTTTCTTCCCAAGCTTCCTTTGTTCTTCTCCAGTGCACAATGGAGTTGATGGGAATTGGTTCTTAATTGAGCAATAAACATTTTGTCTCTCCAAGATATATTGGCCTTTATGTATGCATTTTGATGATGATTGTAAATGGGGTTAAACCCTTCAATATAATACTCTTTCTTTCTCCCACTTGGGAGTTTTAATCTAAGTTTCTCTTTAGTTCTTTCATGTTTCAGTTTGAGGCTCACTCTTCCTTTATCTTTGTTGAATCTTCTCTAATAGTCACGCAACGATTATGGATTTGAGGGTTGAAATCCTTTGTCATTGCTTTCTCCAAGAGAGATATCTAAGAAACCATCAAAACCCTACACCTATTGTCCATGAGCCTTTTTAATGCCATTAGGCTTGAGGTGGTCAATACTTAAAATATGGGGTTAAGATAGATCTATGCAAGTTTATTTTATTATAGATTTTTGTAATTATTATGGTTCTTTTTTTAGTTGTTTAATCTTATAGTTGATTTTTTTTGTTTTTATTTTTATTTTTATAGACTTCAATATTTTTTCAACTTAGTCCCAGAGGTGTAGGACAGTCTGTGACGGAGTGTGTTGTTAAGGCACTCTGTGATATTAAGTCACCGGTTTGAAACCTGCAGGGACAAAAAATCCAGCCATGTTAAGGGTTGGTGTGGCTCAGGCCGGGTGCGATCCCCGGGTGATTTTGACGGCTTAGGTGCCCCTGAGTCTTGAAACCTACATGGACAAAAAATTCAGCCATGTTAAATATTGGTGTGGTCGTGCCTGCACATCCATGTAATTTTGATGGCTTAGATGTCACTGAAATGTGGTTTCTCAAGCCACATGTTAATCCCGTAGGTCACAAACAATATATATATATATATATATATATATATATATATATATATATATATATATATATATTCAATTTAGTTTATTAGCATTGCACACCTGACAAATCTACTTGGATTATAGATACACTTCACTACTCTTGGTGCAATAATGTGAAGACTCACAATAGATATTGAACCAAGAGCATCCAATAATAGAAAAAGGTTTAGAGGTTCACAAGAATCATAGAATTTGAGGATTTCTTGTAAACAATGGTGGAAAAATTGGGAGAGAGTGATTTCATGGTGGAGTAGTGTAATGATTTTCATCTTCTTGTAGATCTACACTCGGATTTAATAACTTTGGAGAGCTTCGAGGGAAATTATGCTATGTTAGGGTTGGTTTCTGTAATGGACTCAAAGCTACATGCAACAAAAGAGGAAAGAGATTTAGTCAATGACGGGGCTTTCAATGAGTGGAGTTGTGTAATGGGTTTTGTCTTCTTGTAGATCCCCACCCAAGTTTGATAACTTTGGAGAGTTTGAGGAGAAAATATGTTATGTTAGGGTTGGTTTCTCTCATGGAGTCAAATCTACAAGTGATGATGGAGGAAGGTGATTTTGTTGGTGATGGGATTTTTCTTTTAGATGATTATATTGAGCCCTTCTAGCATAGAAAAGGCTGAAGAATGGCTTCCTTTGATTTCATTGATGGATACCACAGTTATAGTTCAATCAATGGACACACTCAACCATGGTGGTCACATTAACTAGTATAATATTTTGGGGAATATTTTTGAAGTTATAACCAAGAAAAAAAAAACCTCTATTTCCTCTCGGGAAAAAGAGATTTCAGGATTTTCTAGGGTTCCAGGAAAGATGAGTTGTGGTTTAAGCAGGGTAGATGGAAAAACCTTCAAATATCATGGAAACCCTTATAGGGAAAACTATTACCCTAGAGATGGAAAGCTTGCACATCATTACAATGTAAATACTAAGATCCAGGACAAGTAGGGGTTTCCTCATGATTAGTGGATGTTCATCTTTGCTAGCAAGTAGTTGAAAGATGGTTGCACTATGTCTGATTATGGCATTTGAAAGGAGTTGACCTTGCACTTGGTACTCCATCTCTAGGGAAGCATTCCAAACAAAGGAACATTATTCTCCTTTAAGGCTTAGAAAGTCTTCCACTTCAAACGTGTTGACAAGGGTAAAAATCCAAATTGTCTAGAATATATCATCTTCCCCTTTTTAAAATAAGACTCTGCAGTCAAGAGTCTTCATTGTAAGAAAGAAAAAGGTGTCCTAGTTTTACAAATTCAATCACTATAGCTTAGTGAGTACATTAAATACTACACAAATAATTCTTTGATTTGTAGATTCAATAAGTTTCGCCCATCATATACAACTCTCGTAGAATGGATTGACTCCAATTGGATCTCATCATATGTGGTAATATTTTGCTCCAAATGTTTCTTTATCATTCTTTTATCAATTCAAAAGATTGTAGAAACATCATGGATGAAGGATGATGGTCCTAGGGTAGAACTTACCTCTTCATCAAACCATGGTTCCTAGATTTCAACCTAGCTTTAATGTCCATCTCAATTACTAATATGGACCAGAGTGAGAACAAAATGAAAGAAAATGGAATATTGTAAAGAACACAAATATAGTATTGACAGAAGAGTACTACAATGAAAATCAACTTTTATCAATGGATTAAATGGTGAAAAACACTTCAATATACATAGCAATACAAAATGCCTAGAATGGTGGTATTTTATCTCCATGAAGAGTTGTGATGGCTACACACATTCATAAAAATATCATATAATAAGAGGGTAAAACTACATTTTATAATGATGTCAAAAAAACCTAAGAAGTAAAAACCCTAACCCTAGCATGATTAGGGTTGAGTGAGAACGCTAAGTTAGATGCATTTGAGTAGTCCAAAAAATGGATCATTGCTGAGAACATAACTTTTAACTCAATGCTCTATTTTGGTTCATCTTTAGCTCATCAAAAAAACATTATCAGACTGAGTTGAGTCCTTGATCTTTGGGCACAACTTCTACCCCAAAAAATGCATGGGAAGGCCCCAAAAAATGTGCCAAAAAGTCATAACCTAAAAACTACCACCTAGATGTGTCCTTCCTCTTTAAGGAGTAGTAATGGTCCCCAATTTGCATCAAGTTCTTGTAATAGATGGAGAACTTCAATTGGGTTTGGATCTTGGTAAATCACTTTCCTTTAATATGTAAATTGTCATGGATATTCCACTAGAGAGTCTATCACAACACATCTAACAAAATACCAAAATATTTACTATGAAGGTTAATTTCCTTTCGATCTGGAATTCTTTAATTATTGGTTTTCTGCTTAAAAGTATGAAATAGCTTAAATGTGAGAAATAGAGAAAAAAAAAAAAAATACTCACACACCATCCACAAATAAACAAAAAATATAACCTGGGAAACCCAATATGGAAGAAAACCCATCTAAAGGTGAGCTTGTTCTTCTCTCTTTTCTTCAAATGCAAGTACAAAGAAAGAGGAACTCTATGTGGAGTTGTCTTTGACACTATGGCCTATATGACTGCCACATAATCTCTCCTCCTCTTTCATGCTCTCAAAATACCACTCCTAGGTGATTTTCTCAACTATGGAACAAATACAGTGCTAAAGAACGGAACCCCTTCTCCTCCCAACGACCCGGTATTTAACATTGCCCGATAGCCATCTAGGGGTAGGGGTTTGAATTCCTTAACCCTCAATTGTGATAAGGTTTTGGAAATTCTAGAATATTCTTGAAATTCCATATGTGGCTAGTCCCATATGCATAATTAATGGGGGTTGACATGGAATCCACTTGTACCATGGTGGTCAACACGGTAGGTCAAATTGCAAGAGGCATAACTTTTTCATACGAGCTCTGATTGACGACATATTTTTACCATTGGAAAGGTATCGATGTGTAGAATAGCTTCAAGGGGTCCGAGAGAAAGCTAGGAAATTTTTTACCCTAAATTTTTTCATTTGATGCCTCAAAATGGCTTCGAAAGGTTTCAAACCCCAATTTTCCAAATTTGAACCTACCATTAAAATGACCTTGCAAGCTGATTCCTCCAATTTTTTCCACTCTAAATGCATCAAGACATATGAAAATTTCTATAATGATCCAAACCACATCATACCTCCCCATTTAGGGAGGCGTTTGGTCCCCAAAATATTTGTTGAATGAGGTGAAGAAATTTTTCCTCTACCTTCTCCCTTGAGTACCACTTTGCTTTTCCTGGAAATGATCCTTTCAACTCAATCTTCCAAAGGTCATGTTGCCCATGTCTTGTAGTTATAGATTGATTCTAAAAAACTATGTCCTCTTCCAACTCTACCTGAGAATTTGGAGTTGAGTCCTCTATGGAAGGTAGGACCTGCTCTTCCTCCTAATCCAACATGGAAGACTCGTAGAGTTTGAGATTCTCCACATTCACTACTGAGTAAATGTTCATGTATCGAAGCAGACTGAGTCTATAGTCATTATCTCCCACCTTCTCCAATATCTCTAAAGGTCCATACTACAAAGCCTTGATCTTCTTACCAGGACTTTATTTTATTTCCTTGTTCAGTTGTAACCAAACTCTGTATCCCACTTTTAATGACTTCTTGGTTCTATGTTGATCATGTTTGGCCTTGTATTTTTCTTGTGATTTCTTCAACATCTATTGTACTTGCAAATGGATTTTCCTAATATTCTCAACAAAATTTTCTGCTCTGAATGCATCTCATGTGAGGTACTCCCTCACTCATCCTTGTTGTCCACATACAACATTCAAGACTGAAGGTGAAAAATATCCAAAGCAAGTTTCAAAAGGTGACTTACCAACAGAAGTGTGGACTGCTCTATTATAAGAGTGTTCTATGTAGATCATATTTTCATCTCACGTCTTCAGATTCTTCTTATTGTAACCCCTCAAAAGCTACACCAAATTCTTGTTGACTACTTATGTCTTCCCATCTATCTGTGAATGGAATGTTGTAGATCTCTTCAACTTAATGTCCATCTTCTCCCACAATGTAGTCCAAAATGTACTAAGAAATCACGTATCATTGTGTGAGATGATTCTCTTTGGTATCCCAAAGTGAATCCAGACCTGTTCAAAGAACATGTTTGTTGTTTCTTGTCCCTTTATGGTCTTTTTACAAGGCATGAAAATGCACATCTTGTTGAACTTGTCAACTACCACAAATAGGTAGTCACGTCCCTTCCTAGTTGTTGGTAAACCTCCCACAAAATCCATGGAAATGCTTTCCCAAGGTCGAGTGAGTACACAAAAGGGATGGCATAGACCTTGTTTTCTATTATTGGGCGTGTTGGTACAACAAAGTATACATCCTCTAATATAGTGTGTTGCATCTTCTTGCATTCTAGGCTAGTACACATACCTATGTAAGTTGGAAATTGTCTTCCCAACACCAAAATGTCCCACAACCTTGGAGGTGTGAGCCTCTATGATAATATGCAATCATTCACCTTTAGGGACACAGATCTTGTTAAGCTTATAGATTAACCTATTTTGGAAATGATATTCAAACTTTTTGTCACCTTCTATATGAATTTGGCCCTGTAGTTGTTGAAACACCTCCTTGAATTCCTCATCTTCTGTGTATGTCTCTCTATATGCATCATGGGTAAAAGGTTCCATGTGCATCAGAGTTCCCAAAGATGTAATATTGGATGTGGGTGGCCTTGAAATCATGTCTACCAAACTATTTGTGTTTTCCTTCTTATAGTTGATGACTAAACGAAATTGATGTAAAAACCCCATCCACTTGTAATGTCTAGATTGTTGTATCTTACTCTGGGTCTGCAAATACTGTAGCGACAGGTGATCTGTGTGAATGATGGTCTCCTTTACCATTAGATAGTGCTTCCACTTCTTGACATATTGAACTAGGGCATATAGTTCCTTGTCATTGGTATGGTAGTTGAGAACTTCCCCATGAAATATTTCAGAATGATAACATATAGGCCTTCCTCCTTGAATCAAAATTGCTCCCATAACATACCCACTTGCATCTATCTCCACTTCAAAATGCTTTTGCAAGTTTGGTAATGTGAGAACGGGTGCTTGACTGTACTTTATTTTCATATCATTGTGTAACATCCCCACTATAATCCTCAGTTTAATTAATGCTTATGTAGATATAATATGTGGCTATGACCAAAGCGATGTATATGCAGAGTGTATTTTTATGTTTTATTAATAAAAATGTGATGTCAGTTGCTAAGGGGACATGGACAAGAGATGGGGGTTGAATTAATCCACAAGAGGGGGGAGATTCTAGGATAATGGTCAATAGGGGGGTACAAGGGGGAATTACCCATGTATATTGATTCAACCCATTTTCCTAAATTTTTTATTTGTATATGAGCCTTCTAATTTATGATTGAGTGTTCCCAAAGCCAATCATTGAACACATGTAAGAGGGTGGGTGTGAGTATTCACATCCCAAAGTTATTGGGAACATGGGGGTTGAGTACAATCAACTTGGGGAAGTGTGTGAGTCAAGCAAGGCAAGCCAAAGAGAAGAAATTTGTATGGGTTGGGACAACAGTTTTAAACAGTCGAGTTTTTGTGCATGAGAAAAAGTAGAGAGAAGAAGAAGAGAGATTGGAGTTGGTGCAGCCATGGAGGGAGAATTTTGGAGTATGTTGGAGCGTATTTGGAGCTGGAAACTGAAGAGCCAGGTTGTTAGGCCTGAATAGTGAACTCATGTGTGAGTTGCATTGTAACAATAATTGTTTGTTGTTGGTTGCTGGTAGTTTTTCCTAGTAGCAAGGTCCCATGAGTTCCCAACTGAGAGATTCATAGCTACTTGTGCCAGAGAGACCCTGATAAATGAATGAGATGCCTGAGGGACTGAGATCAGTGAAGGGGTACATTCCTTGGGTTGGGTAGGCCAAGAGGAAGAGAGCTTGTCAAAAATAGGGATAGTTGTAGGAAGATATCAGTGGGTTGTGAATTTTATGAGTTGTGACATAATTAGATAAGATTACGCAATTGATCGCTCGTCACCTTGAATACGAGTACCTCTGAATTTCCTCCATATCAACTGCTAAAATTCGACCAACCCTTCTGTAGTTGGTTCCCCGGTGAGATGGGAGAGGGGGTCCCATGTTACAGAGTCCACGTCCCATCAGCCTAACCAAGTGCTCCAGTCATGCACTTTCAGTGTTGTTAAGTAGGCGATGATCTACCTTGCAATCTTCCACTTTCTGGTACTTTTCACGACATTGAACCCAACATTGATACCAAAAAAAGTGGGTGTTTTCTAAAGAATAACAAGACCAAACTTCCCCCTTGGACCGATAGATAGAGAGGTTGTACCAACACCTAAGTGGACTATGAGAGACCTCCCTCTTTTGTGGATTACTAGCCTCAGCTCAGGGGTGATATGTTGTTGAGATTTGATGTGTTATTTTTATGTGTATAAATGTTGTGCATGAACTCTGTGTATAATATTGATTATATGTTGTTGTGTTTGGATTATTCAATTGCATTCATGTCGATTTTATCATGTTGTAGATGCATCTATTTTATGGTTATAGACATTAGTCATTTATGGATGTAATTTGTAGCTGAAAGATACAAGAAATCAGTTAGTTGTAAAGACAATTAATTTAGTTAGCAAAAATTTACGTTTTCATGTGTATTCTGCACCGTAATGTCCCTTGGATGGGTTGGGGGATGTTACATTATGGTATTAGAGTGCCTAGTTCAAACATCGAGCTTGTATGGGCTCAAACCCGTGTGAATTTGAGAAAAAAATTCTTTTGCAGACTTGTTTGTGACAAATTTGGGGAAAATAGAGGGAAATTTGAGTGAAATCCCCAAATTCGTGAGTAAAAATTCGAGTTTGAGTGACTTGGATTTGTTTAATAAATTTAATGGAGTAAATATGCAAAAGTTTCAGGGACGAATTCGACTTGGAATGGTCGAAATTCTAGTTTTAATGGTTGTTGTAGAGTTACAGGCAATATGGTGATCAACGACCGAGATCTCTTTTGATCTCGAGATTGGCGGCTAAGATTTGTCATGATAAATTTAAAAATTCGTAATGTTTCGAACATTTTGAAGGTTGAGAAAATCAACGATCGAGATTCAATTTTGGTGTTTGGAAGTTGAAGGAAATCAACGGTCTAGATTCACTTGGATTGTGCTCAAAATTTTCTAAGTGTTGGAGTTCATCGAAAGATTTCGCCGACAATCGATGGTCAGATTGATGAGATTTGTGGAGGGTTTGAAGTTCGCTAGATGAACTCATCGATCACCGATAGTCAAATTGATGAGTTTGGCGAAGAGTTGGTTCGATCGGGAGAGATCTCAAACCATCGATGGCTGACGGTCGGTGTCGGCCGATTCCAACGAAGTGTTTTCAATTGCCAACAAAAGTCGTTGATGGTCGATGTGTTGATTAAGGTTGGTTGTCATTGATGTCAACCCTTGAAGAAAGCCCCGTAGCACAAAGGTTTGGGTAATGGACCCAATATTGTTTGATGTAAATATGACTCATTATTGTTTTGTCAT
>SNQJ01S0039894.1:0-11218 GCA_010110895.2 Picea sitchensis
GTTCCAGCATTTGTGTTTCAGCATCTACGTTTCAGCATCTGTGTTCCAGCATTTGTGTTTCAGCATCTACGTTTCAGCATCTGTGTTCCAGCATTTGTGTTCCAGCATCTCTTGTGCGTGTTGACAACCTTGACTGCTCCATAACCAACCGATTGCCATCAATGACAACCTTGACAGTCTGCGTCTTCTGTGTTTCAGCATCTGCGTTCCATCATTTGTGTTTCAGCACTTGTGCGTGCTCCATAACCAACCGATTGCCATCAATGACAACCTTAACCATCTGCGTCAGTCTTCTGTTATAGCCATTTCTCCAACAGGGTCAAGGATTTTAGGCCTACCAACTTGCATGATGCCATTTGGAAAACTAGGGACCTAGGATCGAAAACAAAGATGAGATTCACCCCTAGACCTCCTAACCAAGGGGGTAGAGACCAAATACCTCCTATGAACCAAGGAGGAAGAGACCCAAGGGGTTTTGACCAAGGAAGGGGTCGGATGGATGAGCCCACTAAGAGGGAACTGAGGAGGAAGAAGTTGTGCTTCACCTGCAAGGATCCATGGGACCCAACTAACAAATGCATGGGTAAGGGAAAATCACACTACATTGAGGTGATTTCAGATGATGAGGAGGATGAAGATTTCGTCCACCTACAAAACATAGAGGTAGAAACCCCAGGTCAGACAAAAGAGGAAGATGCAAGTCATGATCTTACAACAAATGAGAAGGTGACAATTAAATCCATGAGAGAAGTACCAAAAATAAACACCTTCAGGATGAGGGGAGTGCTACAAGGGCAGAAAGTATTAGTTTTCATTGATGGAGGTGCCTCACACAATTTCATTGACTCGACCCTACTGCAAATAGGACATATATAGACAATTGAGTTTGAGGGATTTCGTGTAGAGGTAGCAGGGGGGCACACCATGCCTTGTGTCAGGTACATTCCAAGAATGAAAATTACTTTGGGTAGGAATGATTTGGCACATGATTTCTATGTTATGGACCTTCCAGACACCAACACCATCCTGGGAGTACAATGGCTTAGTACATTGAGGCCAATCACCACAAATTACAAAAATATGGAAATGTCTTTCACATAAGAAATTGGAAAAAAAGTGGTTCTCGGGGGTATGAAAGGAAACACACCAAGGGTGGTGACAACAAAACGCATGGAGGCCATATTCAGGAGGGAAGACATCATTTATGCAACATAATGTAAAATATCAGTCAGGCTAGACAATAAGGGGGAAACACACTATGCACCAGAGATGAAGAAAAGCATGGATATGCACATCAAGGTCTTTGAGCCTATACCACCAGGGGAACCGACAAATAGGGGGTTTGAGCACATCATAGAGTTGGAGGAGGGTGAAAAACATGTCATCACCGCTCCCTACAGGCACCCCAATAAATATAAAGATAAAATTGAAAAGGCAATTAAGTATTTGTTGGATATGGGCCACATCAGGCCAAGTTCCAGTCGCTTTGCATCTTCAGTAGTGTTGGTAAAAAAAAAAAGATGGGACGATGCACATGTGTATTGACTACAGGGATATGAACAAGAAGACAATAAAAAATAGATACTGCATCCCACGGATTGATGAGCTATTGGATGAGCTCCATCGGGTAGTATATTTCACAAATATTGACTTGCGTTTTGGCTATCATCAAACAAAAATGAGGGAGCAAGATATCTCCAAGACTGCTTTTCGGTTTCACTATGGACACTATGAGTTTTTAGTCATGCCTTTTAGGCTAACTAATGCACCAACCACCTTCCAATCATGCACGAATCATTTTTTCAACAAGTAGCTAAGGAAGTTCTTATTAGTCCTCTTTGATGATTTATTGATCTATAGAAAAACTTGGGAGGAACACCTTCAATATGTGGAACAAATTTTGGCTATCATGGAGGAGCAATATTTATATGCTAATGAATCCAAATGTGAATTTGGGATGACATAGGTCCTTTATATAGGACACGTCATTGGAGTGAAGGGGGTACATGTACACCAAGAAAAGATACAAGTTATCCTTGACTGGCCCACACCTAGGACGTCTTATTGCACAATTTGTACTTTGATAGAAGAAAAGGTAAATGGAAAGGGAATTGGCATAACATGAGACTATCCTATCACTGTCACCTCAATAGGATGTATATCTATATTTAGGGTGGTAGGCCCAGGGGAGACGTCCCCGGTGACCTGGGGTTTTGAGAAGGAAAAGTCAAAGTAGCTAGGTAAAGATTCCCTCTCACAAGTCACTACTGATAAAAAAATTCCAGTTTAATAACCAATGAAGAGATAATATGTCAGAAGTGTACCTTCCTGGAACAAAGCAACAAGAAAACTATATATTTGCAAGTACACTTACTGGTTAGCACTTGATAAAACCAATGGAATTTCTTAAATAAAACAATTTTCTGAATATGATGAAGTAAACATAAATTTTATGACAACAATGTTTATAGAGCAATGCTTCACATAAAATGTCTTGAAAATAGCTTCAAAATGACTGAAAACCATTAACCATTGAATTCATAACATTAGCAGTTGACAGAAGCACATAAGACAAAGTATAATTCAACCTTTACAATTTCTTTTTTGATCTTTTAATGCTGCATCTAATGGTTGTATCTTACTTTACTAACAACACCAATGTTGTTAGTAGGTCAAGCTATTCTAGGTTTATAAAGTGTTAGTAGGTTGTTCAAAGAGTAGGTTTTGAAGGTTGTGTTGATAAATTACTCAAGGGAGGACTTAGACTAGTGCTTTCTTAGGGAAAATGGAGTCAATAAAGTGGCAGGAAATTTTGAAGGGAAAGGATGATAATAGGAGAGCCAAATACAAGAGAGGTTGATAGTTGAAGTGTTGGTAATCCAAGGCTTCAACCACCAAACCCTAGGGGAAAATAATTATTAAGGTGTAGGTAACCCTATGTTGGATATAGTGTCAATAATATATTGTCATTGATGTCAACAGTCGATATTATTGATGTAATGATAAGTTGGTATGACGAAATGTCATTGATATCAACAATACTCTGTCAGCATATAATGGTTATTGACAAACAGTTGGACTATATGTAGAAATATGATGTTGGACGATATGTAGAGATTAAATCTCGGGAGGGTGAGAGAATGAATATCAAAGCTCATAAGAGATGGCACGATGAATCTCATAAGACTAGTCAACAATCAGATTAAATCAATACCGTTGATATGCACGCAAGAGCTTGGATCGACATGGAATATCACAATCCACATCGACCGTCGATGGTCACTTGCCAAACAGATCTATGGTTGGTGACAAAATGAAGAAAATGTGCGGTGACATGACAGTTTGGCACTTTATCTTAAAGGACACGCTAATCTCATTGGTCGATAATCGGGCACTCAAATCTACGGTCGACAGGGCATATCGGACCCCCCCGACCTTTCTGCCTTTAATGGTGGGGGGAGGGGGGTCCGAGTTGGTGGTATTTCCCATGTGGGGCCCTCATAACATGTCGCATTCTTGTTAACTCATACCCCCCTCGCTCATTACCACTTACTTCCTACCCCCCCCTCCGAGCTAATCATCAAACCACTCTTCCATACCACCTCCGCGCTCCAATGTCACACTCCACTACCTTGCCTACACGTCACACTCATGCGAAGTAAATGGTGGCCATCCATATCAATGCTTGATTAAGTCCTAGTCATTGCAGTAAAAGGATGGGTGTAAGGATCAAACCTGACCATTGATCTAGTTTCATGAAATAGAAGTGAACCGTTTGATCCGATGTCCAGATTGTCGTTCATCTCATCACGAGATTAAATCGTGACCATTGAATTGATAAGCGCTTAAGCACTCGTTTGGCCTAGTGTCTGGTCACTGTCATTGGTCATATGGTATAAGAGATATAGAGGCAAAATATAAAGCGTCATTAAAGATTATAAGATCGTGGTTTTTGCGTTATCGATCACATGTAATGGTTTGACATAAGCGCCTTTGATGATCTCAGTTTCTGAAATAATTGCAGAGATTCAGGATCGAGTTAAAAGGATTAAATTGATCCATAATTGTGATCAATTTCTAAAAATTCTTCTTGGTAAGAATGATAAAACTGTGATTATGGTTGAGTTAAATGAAGAGGTGTGAGGGTTCCAAACAAAGGGACACAGTGTATCACTCTCACATCGTTTTGAAAATTATATAAACAAGGAAGAGTGTTGAGAATAATGTGTCTCTGTACTCCAGTGAAGAAGATCAAAACAAAAGCAGAGTCCAAGATGAAGAACTATTTTTTCTGAGGTTCCTGTCAATGTCTTATTGAGTATCAGGAACAGAAGGAGACAGAGCAGTTATACAATCCAGTGAATGATAACAGAAGTTTTACCAGATTCTGAAATTAAGGGTGGTTGGGTGGTGCAAGGGCAGGTTGGTGCCTGTAGAGGGAGTTGGGGCTTCCTTATCAGTTGTGGCTGACTAAACATGGGGTCATAGCCTCCTACCAATTGGTGCTGGTAAACAAGGGTGTGGGTGCATCCTGATCAGTTGGTGCTAATCGAAAAGGAAGAATATCTTCCTTCTATGTAACATGTAAAACAAAATTTTGCAGTTAATAGAAAAGAGTTTGTGGTTTTCCCATTTGGGTTCCACGATAAAAACTATGTTAAAATTTTGTTTGCATTNTGGGTGGTGCAAGGGCAGGTTGGTGCCTGTAGAGGGAGTTGGGGCTTCCTTATCAGTTGTGGCTGACTAAACATGGGGTCATAGCCTCCTACCAATTGGTGCTGGTAAACAAGGGTGTGGGTGCATCCTGATCAGTTGGTGCTGATCGAAAAGGAAGAATATCTTCCTTCTATGTAACATGTAAAACAAAATTTTGCAGTTAATAGAAAAGAGTTTGTGGTTTTCCCATTTGGGTTCCACGATAAAAACTATGTTAAAATTTTGTTTGCATTAATAAAATAAAAATGATATAATAATTGTGTCATTGATTCACCCCCCCCGTCTCAGTGACATGATCTAATCCTTTAATTAGTATCAGAGAAGGTCTCTTCACAAAAGATTTAAATCACTTGAAGAGGAATATACATTAGAATGGATCAACAGTTGAAGACGTCATAAAAAATCTCCCTATTTAATGGTGAATACTATGTCTTCTGGAGTGTTAGAATGAAAATCTATCTGATTTCCATTGGACTGGAAGTATGGACATTAGTTGAAAAGGGATATGATGTTCCAAAATCCACTCGCATAGAAGCAGAAGACAAAAAAAAAAATTGGGAACCTGAAAAGGCCTTAAACACACTACAAGCTGGACTGAGTAACAAAATCCTTGCTAAAGTACTAAACTATAATAATGCAAAACAACTATGGGATAAATTGGAAACCATATATGTTGGAGATTCCAAGGTAAAGAGGGCCAAACTCTAGACTCTCAGAGTACAATATGAAGGTCTGAAAATGAAGGATGAAGAGAATATCTCAGAGTACTTTGAAATAATTGATAATATTATTAATGCAATCAGAGGATTGGGAGTAGAAGTGTTAGACAATGAACTAGTTGAATAAGTACTAAGAACACTACCTATTCTATACAATCCTAAAGTGTCCTCTCTTGAAGATCGGGAAAATCTAGATAAACTCACCATGGATGAATTGTATGGAATACTCACAGCCTATGAGTTAAGATTAGGTCATGAGAACCTGCCACAAGGAGAGGTAGCCTTCAGGGTGCTCAAGAAAATAAAAAGTCAGAAGCAAAAACCTCAATCCAGCCATCATGAAGAATCTTATGTGGAAGAAGCTAACTTTATTAGAAAAATTCAGAAAGGAGTAGGGAAGTACACAGACAAGTTGCCTTTCAAATGTTTTAACTGTGGCAAGGTTGGCCATTTTGCAGCCAAGTGTACATATCCCAAGGAGGACCTTGAAGATGAAGAAAACAAAAATACACAATACAAGAAGAAGGAAAAACCCAACTACAAGAAAAAAATTTACAAAGGGAAAAATAATTTCTACTCAAAAGAAGAAAACAACAGTTCATCAGAGTCCATTGACAGTGATGAATCTGACGATGATGAATTCCTTTTTCTAGGTATTGAAGAGTCTATAGAGGTAGAGGAAATTAAACATGAGAAAGAGTAAGAAGATGAAGCAGAAGTTATTATGGAAGAAGAACTCCTCAATGCCTTGGATGAATTAGGAAAATACAAAACCAACTATAGACAACTGAAAAGTTTTGTAGTTGAACAAAAGGAAAAACATGAACAGAAAGAAAAGGAGATGGAGAAAATCATGACCAACCTGAAAACACAAATCCTAGAAGCAAATAGGATCGAAGAATGTCTGGAAAAGTCTCTTAAAGAAAATCAAATAACCCGTGAAAGAATGGAGGCAAAAATAGTTCACCCGAGAAAAGAACTTGGTGCAAAACTCACTCAAACAAAATATGAAAATAGTTCTAAAATATTAGATAATATTATTACCACACAAAAGGATTCAGGTAATAAAAATGGAATAGGCTATTCTCAGGAATAAAGTCGAGTTAACTAAAAATCATATGCAGATACTCTCCTCGGCACATTCAAGAAGAAAAATGAAGAGAAGACAATTAATGATCAGAACTCCAGAGGACCACTTCCAACCATCAACAAGGAAGATAAGACAATACCAAAGAAGTTTTATCAAAACAGGTATCCTCACATTTTCTTTGGTTATTTCTTTTCATGCTCTAATTTCGGACACAAGGCTATGAATTGTAGAGCATATAGAAAGAAAAATTTGAGGGTTAAGAATTATAACCGTAAAGATAACCAAGCAGTAAATCAAGTCAAAAGCAGAAACTATAACTCTTTTGCACCTCTACAAGAAGGGGACCTAGAATGCTTCAGATGTCATAACCATGGACATAAGGCTAGTAATTGTAGATTAATAGAAGTCTCAGAACAACCAAAATTCATTAGAGAGAAAAAGAAGCTTTGGAAAGAAAAAACATCAAAGAAGGAATGTCTTATTTCCTTAAAAGCCCAAGATAAAGAAGATCTTTGGTATGTTGATAGTGGGTGCTCAAAACATATGATAGGAAACAAGGACAAGTTTCTGAACTTAAAAAAACAAAAGGGTAAGGTTACATTTGGTGACAATGCTTCAGGTAACATACTTGGGAAAGGCACTGTGAGCTTGGGAAAAGACAAATCCAAGAATGTGTTGCTTGTTGAAAATATGAAACCTAGCCTATTAAGTGTCACCCAAACGTGTGATCAGGTGCACTTTTGCATCTTTGATTCCCAGAAATGTGAGATTAGGAGAGAAGTCACAAGAAAACTGGTTGGTACTCCTCCTAAAACTCCTGAAAACATGTATATACTAGATGTAAAATTGAATGAGGAATGCCATATTAATCTAACATATGAACGTTGGCTATGGCATAAAAGGTTGGGAAATATTAACTTTGACAATCTAGTGAAAGTCAGTAATCTCAATGTAGTAAGAAACTTGCCAAATATCATAAATCCATCAAATACTATGTGTAGACATTGTCAACTAGGAAACCAAACTAGAATAAGGTTCAAAGAAAAAGAATACTCAACCTCAAAACCTTTAGAGCTTGTTCACACTGAACTTTGTGGACCTACAAGGACCAAGAGCTTGCAAGGAGAGTCTTACTTTATGTTGTTCATTGATGATTTTACTAGAATGGGTTGGATATGTTTTCTCAAAGAAAAATCAGAAGCACTTAACAAATTCAAAGCCTTTAAAACCCTTGTTGAGAATGAAAAGGAGACAAAAATCAAATTCCTTAGATCATACAATGGCGGTGAATTCACTTCAAAAGAGTTTGATCTCTTCTGTGAAACCCATGGAATAAAAAGACAATTCTCTACTGCCAAAACACCTCAGCAAAATGAGATTGTTGAAAGAAGGAATCAAATAGTTCAGGAGGCTGCAAGGACTATGCTTAATGATGCAAAATTGTCTGATGGATATTGGAGGGAAGTTGTAAGCACAATAGTATACATATTGAACAGAGGTCAACTCAGGATTAACAGTAATAAGACTCCTTATGAACTATGGTTTGGAAGAGCTCCATCAGTAAAATACTCTAGAGTCTTTGGAAGTAAGTGCTACATCAAAAGGCTTGATGAGAATCTCGGAAAATTCGATGTCAGATCTGATGAAGGTATTTTTCTTGGATATGCTTCTAACAAGAAAGCAAACAAATGCTACAATATTAGACTACACAAGATTGTTGAGAGTGCAGATGTCAAGGTGGATGATCTAAACATGATAAGGAACAAAAATCAAGAAACTATACTTGACAGTGAAGATGAAGATGATGATGAGTCAGTTGGTACACAAATAGAAGAAGTAGAAGAGAATAAAGAAGAAATGGAAGAGGATGATATGGATACTAGTGAAGATGAAGAAGATATTCAATAAGAAGAGATAAGAGAAGAGACACAAAAACACCCTCAAGAATAACTCAAAAGAATCATCCTGAAGAATTGATTATTGGAAACAAGAGTGATGGAGTGCACACAAGAAGACAATTGTTGTATCAAACCAAAATAACACTCTTGTCACAAATTGAGCCNGTGAAGATGAAGAAGATATTCAATAAGAAGAGATAAGAGAAGAATCCCCAAGAAGAGACACAAAAACACCCTCAAGAATAACTCAAAAGAATCATCCTGAAGAATTGATTATTGGAAACAAGAGTGATGGAGTGCACACAAGAAGACAATTGTTGTATCAAACCAAAATAACACTCTTGTCACAAATTGAGCCTAGATCAATCAAAGAGGCATGTAAATATGAGAACTGGGTCAATGCAATGAATGAAGAATTGGACCAAATTGAAAAAAAAATCAAACTTGGGAACTAGTTTCGAGACCAAAAAATAAAAATATCATTGGAACTAAATGGGTGTATAAAAATAAAATGAATGAGAATGGGCAAGTAATCAGGAACAAAGAAATATTAGTATGTAAAGGGTATGCTTAGGTTGAAGGATTATACCATGAAGAAACCTTTGCACCTATGGCCATATTAGAGGCAATTAGTATGTTCTTAGCTTTCTCCAGCTACAGAAAATTTAAAGTGTACCAAATGGATGCCAAGTCAACATTTCTCAATGGAAACTTAGAAGAAGAAGTCTATATTGATCAACCAAAAGGATTCAAATTACACAAAGGAGACTATGTCTGCAAATTAAGGAAAGCACTCCATGGGATAAAACAAGCACCTAGAGCATGGTATGCAAGGCTAGATTCTTATTTACAAAAACAAAGGTCTCAAAAGAGGATCAACAGACAACAATCTTTACTGTAAAATTGTTGGTAATAACATGATTATTGTGGAAGTATATGTTGATGATATTATATTTGGCAGTGATGATGAAAAAATGAGTAAGGACTTTTCTATAAGGATGCAGTAAGAATTTGAAATGTCTTTGCTTGGTGAACTTAATTTCTTTCTAGGACTACAAATAATACAGTCCAGAAGAGGAGTCTTTATACATCAATCTAAGTATGTTAAGGATATGCTTAAAAAATTCCAGTTAGAAGATTGCAAACTTGTCAGTACACCTATGACATTTGGATGCAAACTAAGCAAGGAAGATGAGTCCAATGCTGTAGATCCAAAATACTACAGATCAATGATTGAGAGTTTACTCTATGTAACAGCTTCCAGACCTGATGTCAAGCAAGTAGTTGGGATGGTGGCTAGATTCCAAGAGGCACCAAAGGAGATCCATGTTCAAACTGTAAAAATAATCTTTAGGTATTTGAAAAGAACCATAGATCTTGGTTTATGGTACCCTAGGAAGGATTCATTCACTTTAAAATCCTATTCAGATGCAGATTGGGCAGGTAGTGTAGACGATAGGAAAAGTACAACTGGAGGAGCATTCTTTTTGGGAGAATCATTGGTAGCTTGGATAAGAAAGAAACAGTCCTCAATTTCATTGTCTAGAACTGAAGCTGATGATATTGCAGCAGCAAAATGTTGCACACAAGTGGAGTGGATGAAACAAACCTTACAAGAATTCAAAATAGTTTTCGAAGAACCTACTACTATCCACTGTGATAATAAAAGCGCGATAAGTCTCTCCAAGAAACTTGTTCAACATTCCAAATCAAAACACATTCCCATAAAATACCACTATCTAAGAGATCAAGCTGAAAATAAGAACCTTAAATTGGAATATGTTCCAACACAAGAACATGTGGAAGATATTTTCACAAAACCCTTAAGCAAAGATGTATTTGAATATCTCAAGCAAAAGTTGGGAGTAATCCTTCCTCCAACCTAATTCTCTCATATATATATAAAGAAAAAAATGCATCAATTGGCATCAAATCAGGGGGAGACAACAATCATAGTCAGAAGGAGTCATTCAATATGACAAGAAAAGTATGATTGCAGGAGGAGTTATCCATTTCAAATTCTGGTCAGAAGTATACAGACAAACCGATCTTTACCATAAGGGAAGCAACCATTTTTCCATTGATGTCAAAGGGGGAGAATAACTTCAGAGGAGAGATGCAACATCTCAGGGGGAGATTCAGTATGAAGTTTGAATGTTGCCATCAATGACAAAGCGAGATATTGTTGGATATAGTGTCAATAATATATTGTTATTGATGTCAACAGTCGATATCATTGATGTAATGATAAGTTGGTATGACGAACTGTCATTGATATCAACAGTACTTTGTCATCATATAATGGTTGTTGACAAACAGTTGGACGATATGCAAAGATTAAATATCAGGAGGGTGAGAGAATGAATATCAAAGCTCAGAAGAGATGGCGTGATTAATATCATAATACTAGTCAACGATCAGATCAAATCAAAACCGTTGATATGCACGTAAGATCTTGGATCGACATGGAATATCACAATCCACATTGATCGTCGATGGTCACTTGCCAAACAGATCTACGGTTGGTGACAAAATGAAGAAAAGGTGTGGTGACATGAAATTTTGGCACTTTATGTTAAAGGACACACTAATCTCAGCGGTCGATAATCGGGCACTCAGATCTACGGTCGACAGGGCATATTGGACCCCCCTGACCTTTCTTCCTTTAACGGTGGGGGGGGGGGTCTGAGTTGGTGGTATTTCCCATGTGGGGCCATCATAACGTGTCGCCTTCTTGTTAACTTGGACCCCACCTTTCTCTTTACCACTTACTTCCTACCCCCCCCTCCAAGCTA
>SNQJ01S0039894.1:14942-41918 GCA_010110895.2 Picea sitchensis
CTAGGGGGTTGGAGCCTCCTTCCAGTTGTAGTTGGAAAACAAAGGAAGTTGGTGCTTCCAATGAATGTAATTCTTCAAGACATATAAGAAAAAACATTCTGTGGTTTTCTCTCAATTTGGGTTTCCACGTAAAACACGGGTGTATTGTGTATGTGTGTGATTGTTTATTTATTATTGCTCATTATTGGATAATAATTCTACATTGATATAACATTTGAAGAAAAAGTATTATAAATACGTTATTACCGATTCACCCCCCCTCTCAGTAATCCAACAATGATTGCTATGAGCTAAAATGAGTCACAATGGGTCCCACCTACTAGTTATTATTTATTTATGACTTTTATTATAATTATTACTTTTTCCCCTATCTAAAGTTGGTTGAGTCTTTTAATTAACTTAAATAATGAGTTGGTTCAACTACTTCAACCAATTCTAAATTGTTTAAAAGAAAAAGGAAAGGGAGGAACAAAGGGGATAGAAGCAGAAGCATAATAAGGGTCTTATTGTAGACAACAATATTCAGGGCTGAAACACATCATTCAGAGACTTGTTTTTCAGAGGTGTTGATCTATCTTTGATAGTCTATGTAGACTTGTCTGTTTGTGAATCAGTTTTCATGACTGACAAAGGATATTGTGCAGAGTCGAGTGGGCAACAATCTGTGGCAAGCTGATCCAACTTTTAGAGCTCAGTTTTGGTTTTCCGTCAGAGGTCCTTTTGTATGTTCCATCGGGGATGTCTAAGTTTGACTTTGGTCCAAGATTTCTATATGATATTTTGTAAATAAAATGACTCTTTGGTGAATTGGAATGAAATAAAGGATTTCTTTATGTCTCATCTGTCTTGATTGTAATCTTGGTGTCAATACTTCTGTCCTTACATTTATTTCAGCAACTGTTATATTCAGAAAATTACATAAAAAGTAAATTTCCAACAAGTTTTTTGTTGATAAAAGAGTAGCCTAAGCACTTGTAATTAATACTTGTGAGTTATGATGTTATTTTTGTTGGATATAAACATAGGGTGATATTCCCATCTATTTTGCTTTAGCCAAGCAGAATCTGAAAATGCTTGAGTAAGATCATTTCACATATTTTCCTCAACATTTATTTGGCGACCATACTGGGGAGATCTTCGATATCTATCTAGTTAATTTTTATACTCAATTTTCATCGATACATCTTTCTTTTTCGATTATTAATCCTTGACTGTTTTATTTCTTAATGATTGTGCCTGTTGTAGGGTAGCCTAAAATTGAGCCCAGTCTTCAAGACCAGACCAACATTGCTTTGAATCTATTTAACACCATTTTAGACACTGCCAATACCCGTTCTGAGCTTAACCTTTCTTGGGCGACAATTGAACGAGATATTAGTGCTCAAGAACAATTGGAAGCTAGACATAGACAACCTAGAAATTAACAGTAACCTTTTTGTTTCTTCAAAGTTTTGGCCTTTATTTCATGTCCTTAGACTCTCGTGCTTCTAGAAGAAGAAGAGGCTTGTCACCTAAAATCAATCCTATTGTTGAAATAGGAAGAAGAAACATTGTGTTATCTGCCCAACAAAGTTCTCTAAGGAGAGCTTTATCTGATTCATCCAGTTCATCTTTCTTTCCCTCATCTATCATCCACAGGATGGCATCTAGTGATGGCTCTGGTGGCACTGGAAGTGCTCCATCTTCTCAATATTCATTGTCGTCGGTGATTGGGAGTTTATATAGCCACCATATCCCTATAAAATCTACCACAAACACCACCAAAGTCATTAAAAAATATGGGCTTTTTCAGTTTGAAGAAGATGCCACAACCACACCATGGCATGTGTCCTCTCCTCTTAACCTAGCACCTTCTACTCGTCCACTTCCGAAGTTTAAAGAGCATCTTCCTAAGTTTTCAGGAAATAACACTGTTAGTACAAACAGACACCTGGTGGCATTCTCTAATGCTTGTCATAACATAGGGGCCAATGACAATGACACTTGCATGCGCTTGTTCATCAATTCCTTGGAAGGAAAGGTTGCGGCCAACTTCATTGACCTTCCTCCTAAGATTATATCTACTCGGGGGGAGTTAATCTATTGGTTTCGATCCACTTATGGGAAATCCAAAAGCCCCGCTGAGAAGTTAAGGGAATACAATAACGTCACCTATAAGGATGGTGATACCATAAATTCTTTCAACTTGCATTTCACCAAGTTATATAATCAAATCCCTGAACTTATCCACCCTTAGAACCAAGCCACTTTTATGCATTACTACAATGCATTGCCTTCTCCCTACCATCATAGGCTTGAGGAAAAATCCATTGATAATCTATGTTCCACTCTGCATACTTGCTCAGAGTATGAAGAACAACTTGAAAGAACAGGTCTTCCCCAGGGATAATCGGTTAAACAAACAGACATGTCCGCCCTCTTGCATCTAGTACAAGATATGAATAATCGTATGATAGTGTTTGAGCAGAAAGGAAATGTCTCTCCTCTCACCCCTAGAGCTTCATCCTCTTCTGCGCCTCCCTTTAGGAGTCCGATTGAGAATAATTTTCAGCCTAAAACTATCTTACCTCATAGTTGGTTTAACTTTTGCGAGGAACACCATGGAGAAACCACATGTAAGGTAAAGAAGAGTGCTAGAGATAAGATCTTTGGTAAAAGACCAGAAGTTACTATTGTTTTCCTAGATTTTGCAGAGCTAGAATATGTCATGGTCATCAATACTAGGAACAAATCCTATGCTCCCAAAAAAAAATTTGATCCTCCCCACAGTTATTCTAACCCGAGCTCATCCTCAACCGATGCTACTCTCCAGGTTCCTAAGGTTCCTGAGAGTCAAGGAATCACTCCCCCTCTCCCCTCTTCCAAATACAATATCTTGAATCAATTGGACAACATCAAAGCAGATGCAACCCTCCTAGACATGGTTGTTGTCCCTGAACAATATATGCATCTGAAACAATTCATGGAAGGAAAAGCTTTTGTTGTAGCCAATATTTCTAAAGAGGTAAATGAAGAGGATTCTTCTGTAAATAAAGTAGGTGTACATAAATTTATATACCCTATAAAAAATCCCCCTTTTTATATTTCTATAAATATTATGGACAAGATTGCCCATTGTTGCCTCATTGATGGTGGTTCGGGCCCAAGTATGATGTAGAAGATTATTATGGAAGATCTAGGCTTGTCTTGTACAAATGAAAATGCCAGAAGCATGCTCTCCTATAATAGTCTACAAAAAAAAACTATAGGAGAGATTAAGGATGTGACCTTGGTTTTATGCACTCATCCTGAGACAAGAAAAACCCTCAACATTCAGGTAATTGATATGCCTGTAAGAAATTACTCAATTATCTTGGGAAGGGATTGGCAAGCCTTAACAGGTGGATACCTCTCACTCAACGAGACACATTTATCCATTCCTCGGAATGGTAAGAACATTATAGTCCTTAGAGAGGGAAGAATTTCACCCTACATAGAGAGTGTTCCACAATCTAGCGTAAACTATATCGAAGAGGACTTAGGAGTGTATTCCATCTTTTCTGAAGAGTATAATATTCCTTTGGAAAGAATCGATTTAGATGATGATATGTGGCATATGCACTTTGATGGTTCACACTCTAATGAAGGTAATGGGGCTGGCATTATCTTGGTTTCCCCTACAGGAAAAATTCATAGTCTATCTTACAGGTTAGGGTTTGTCTGTACAAACAATGTCACTAAGTTCAAAGATTTATTATTGGGCATTGAAAATGCCCTTAATCTTGGTTGTGGTCACCTTTCAATTTTTGGAGATTCTGAGCTTGTTGTGAACTTGATACGTAAAATGTGCTCTCCTAGAAACAAGCCGATGGAGTGATACTCCCAAACTATTTGGGCGCTTATCTTGAACCTTCTATATTTCAACATCACTCATGTTAAGAGGGAGTTGAATTCAATGGTTGGTCGGTTAGTTGTCTTTGCAGCTTCTCCTAATCAAAAAAATTTGCCTCATAGGTCTGATTGTTCTTTCAATATCTATATCGTCCATATATCCCTAACGATGTATAATCTTGGCAGGCCTTCCCTAATAATAAGATCATTTGTGCTTTCATTCAAGATGAACTCCTTAAGTTTGAGGAAATTATTTCCACAGAAAACAATAAGATTCCCGAGAGCTTGACTCCTCTTGACGGTTCATTTTCATTGAGTGTTGTAGGCAATAAAGAAAAACAAAAATAAGAGGAGTTACAAATGAAGGTGGGTGAAACCATCTCCTCAAACATTGGGGCACTCGAATCTCCAAAGAACAATAACATAGATACCCAATGTTCTGGTAATGAAAAAATGAAGTTTTCCAAGCTACTTGGTGGATTCCGAAAGGTTTCTACTTGGCCTTATAAGGATCTTCGTGGTTTTGATCCTGGTCTTTTATAGAATTCTATTCCCATCAAGGAATGCGTGAAACCAATTATTCAAGAAAAACAATCTATTAACTATGCATTTAAAGCAACTTTTAAAAGGGAGTTGGAAAAATTCTTAAAGGCTGGGAGGTTTTTTTCAGTCCACCCTAAATGGGTTTCCAATGGGAAACCTTATTCAAGGACCGCTGATAATATTAGAATCTGTATTAATCTTTGAACTTTCAAGCAATATATTATGAGAAATCCTTTTCCTCCTCTCAGTATGAAAATGGTTCTGCAGTAGGTTGTAGAGTCACAATTAGGGCCCTTACTTGATAGTTTGTCTGGTTGCAAGAAAATCAAGGTAAAAGGGGCAGATGCTCACAAAACCACTCTTTTCACTTATAGGGGTACCATGTCTTACCAATACCGGATTTATAGCTTACTTTATACAAGTACTGCTTTTAAAATACATGTGCACATTACTCTCGATGAATTGGTCGATTTTCGTCTCTATCTTGATGATCTCATTGTGTGCGTCAAGGGACTAATGATTACATCGGATTTCCAAGTGTTCGGTCCTTTCCAAATTTCTTTTGTCTTGGACACTAACTCTTATATATTAAATTATTTACAGGAGCAATTGTTTTCCTACAACTCTAACAACCCTCAATTGAAATATTATGAGAGACTGACATGAAAAGTTCTAATACTATCTGTATTTTCTGTATATTAGTAGCTTAACTCTACCTTCATTTTTGCACTATTTTCTTCTCTGTTTTACAGTAGTTTGATTTATGCTTTCTATTTCAAGACTTTTCTTGTCGCTTCTTCATTTTGTATTTTATTGTTGTTGTTTTAATTTCTACATTTTTACTTCTGTCGTAATTTTGATTCCTATCATCTTTTAGTTAATTTGGTCAAGATAGGACGTTGGATCAATTTTGCCACAACGACACTCCCACAAAGCATTCTTAGTCAATAACAATCGATCTTACATAGTTGTTATGATGTCTCCTCTGAAGGACCCTTGAAATTGTTACATATTTCCATTGTTGTCTTGTAAAGAATTGGTTATCTCCCGCTTCTTCTTGCCATTTCTTCATCAATTGAGATTTTAAGAGCAAGTCTAATTTTTTTTTTCTCCTTAAAGTTGAGAGTAGATTCTGGTCAGATGATTATGCATACAGTGGTGAAAAACCCTCATGTTTAACACTTTCCATGAATTATTCCCAAATTCCCAGTCATCTTTCCATTAAATCCGCTCACTTCCCCCTGTTGCATAATATTCCTGGTTATGTCTTCTTGACCTACTGTTCTTGGTTTGTGAAACCATGAGTTATGAGTTCTAAATCTGTTGAAAAAAAAATTCCCTGTGGAGTCGCGAATTTGTTGACGTTTAAAATCGTCAATGAAGTTTTACCTACAAAGTGTTTCTAAATCCTATTATTATAAAAGCTAAATAATACTAGCAGGTGGGACCCCCTTGTATATTGGAGATCAGGTCGGGTCCTTATTTGATGTTGTACTAATGTTCTACACTTCTTACATGGTTGATGAGATCTTGTTTTTTGTTTACTATGGATTGGGCTTATGAAGTATTGGTTCTTTATGTTATTACAACCTATGCTATTCATTGATACCATTGCTATATTTTCTTGGGACACCTACACAACAAACATGTTAGTAAAAATACATAAAAAGCAATTATAAAGAAGTGAAAACCATGCAACAAATGCAAAGGGAAGAATGTGAACTATGCTATATGCTATACTACATGCATGAAAGATTAAAATGACTATGGTTAAGTACTACCTAGAAAGTAAATGGTTATGCGATTTGATTGAGTTATATGGTTAATATGCAATAGTGACTATGTTATGGCATAAGTTGATATGGATTGCGCTATTGGTGATGGTTCAATATATGGTCACTAAATTGGATTATATAGTTGATATGTAATATGGTCAGTTGGAAATGGAAGGTATGATGTGGGTGGTGCTTTCGATGCAATTTCTAAGGCATGGTTTAAATGAATTGTTGGTAGATTAATGGATGGCATGTACTATTGAATTAAATTGTATGTGGGTGGAGGAGATATGCATTTACTGCATGTCACCCTTACTCCTTCCGTTGGCCACCACCCTAGTCAGGCTATTGTTCAACCTTGTTGTTGTGGTTATGCTCTAATTTCTTAGAAGAGAGGAACCGCTCGGCCAGCTCGCGTTTTAAGGTGTTCGATTATAGGTATGTATTTTTTTGGCCATTCATGACTCTCCTCTAGTTATGAAAGGATTATTGGCTCGGGTGTATTGGTTTGTGCTTTCCTTAAGTATTGCAATTGTGTAAAATTGTGATTTTGGAATGAAGCGTTGATGGTTCTTCTGCAATAATCTTGAATTCATAGTGTTATTGGTCATCCTGGGTGTTAGCAGCCATAAGGGATCTCTGTTAACCTTGTTGGTTTAGTTGGATGGTTTTTGTTTGGTCTGGGGTGGTTGGTTGTCCTCATGCATTCGTATCGCTATGTCCAGTATTTGTCTTTTATGGGGTTTAATGTTTGGAAGCTCTCTGTGTCACTGCCTCTTGAGCATTGGTTTGTTTCCACCACTAAAGGTTACACAGTGGGTTATTTTGTTCTTTCTCGGCCCTGTCTTCACTTCAACATTGTGGTTGTTTTATTTAGAACCATGAGTGTTATACACTATGTGTGTTAAGTATCATTATTGGCCGAGTTGGAGCCTCGCTCCTTTGTTATATCCCTCCTGTTACAGGATTTGTTACCTATCCATGAATAAGTCGTGGTTCTCTCTGTGTATGCATTGTTGGTCTCAGAGGTTTTCACCATTGAAGGGAGTTGGATCTATCTTTTCTTATGTTGGTCACAGAGAAAACCCTTAACTCCACAGGTCTGAGAGTTGATAGAGAAGACTGGTGTGGTCCATCGGGTTTACTACTTGGTTATTGTTGGATGGTTGTATGTTTTCAACAAAATTGGGTACAGACTCACCCAGTTGGTCTTATGACGGTCATGTTGGTTTGATATGTAGTCACTGCCTGTGTTATTAAAATAAATAACCCTGCATTGCTAATTGGGCGATACACAATCGCTCTCCTTTTGTTTGATAACCCGATATTGCTTATTTAAGAAGGTCACAACCTTGCTCCATGTCGATGCATGGGTATGTGTGGTTGCTACAACATGTTTGGTTGATTGGTTGATTGGTTCATACACAGTCACGGTATTTTTGCACTAAGGATTATTTGGATGTTTAACTTGGCATTGGTTACAATTGCTAATGGTTCTCGTGCATACTGCATTTGTGTGTGTGGTGTTTCTACACAACGAATAAATGGTCATTGTAACTATGAGTTCTTTTGGGGCCAAATGGTTATTGCAACCGGGATGACTATAGAAATCTGTCCACTGTAGGCATTATGATTATTTGATTGCATGAGATCGAGTTTACACAGCATGGTTGGTCACAGTTTGATTAATTTGAAGCAACATTGTATTAGATTGATAGCTCGGCACGATGTGTTAAATTAATATTGTGACTGTGTGTTTAGAATTTTAAAATGGGAATGTCACATCATGGTGTTTTGGGTCGTTGCCCACTGTGTATAATATGGATATTTTTGGGTTCCACACTCAGAGATAGTCACAGAGTTTTAAGAACGACTTTGTTGCTTTTCGATTATTTTTTTTATGAAGACAAGCATGTTGTCGATACCTCATTGTGTTGGATGGATAGTCTAGATTTTTTATTATTCAGAGTCGCGTTAAATTGAATTTGTACAGTCACATATTTACACTTGCGTTGGTTGAATTATTGTGTGTTTCCACAGCATGGCATGAGTTGGAATGGTGGTCATTGTCTGATTGTTAAATAACGAGTCATGGTTTTACAATTCAAATATGGATTATTGGGTTGGTTGTCCACTATATATGTTTATTTCATTTTAAATGGCATGCCTGATTACAGTGACATTATGTCTTCGTTGTTGATTTTGAAACATGACTTTTGAGTGTATTTGTTGGTTGAAGTAATGTGTGGGTAGTGGTTGATTCTGATGGTTAACAGAGTGAAAATGGTTACTATTATAACATTTGAGAATTGTTATAAGATGCAAGGTGGATAAATGAAAGGAATAAAATTCCCTTACAGATCATGTGGAATGCATATTGTCTTGTGATGGCACTATGTTGGACATTTGATTATGAACAATGAACTAGTTAAATACACAGTAATTGTTATTTGGTCACAATGATTGTTGGTTAGTGCATCTCTTTTTAACATAATGAATATATGGATTACTTGATTAATTTTGTGAATAGTACCTTCTCTCATTCCCCACCATTCTTTTGTTTTTCGCTAATTACAACCCCATCTCCTTCCCACATTCATTTTTCACTCCCTGTTCTAAAATTGATCACAGTCAAGAAAATTCTATGTTAAAGCAGTTTGGTTGTAGTAGTGTCTTGGTTGAATTACAATGATGTTTTCTTGGTTACAGTTGATTGTTGTTGTCTTTGAGAAGTAATTGTCCCCCACCCCCCCCTCATCATATCATGTTTCGCTCAATACAAACAACTCACATATCCCAGGACCCTTTATTCACCCCGAGCTCATTGATAAATAGTAAAAAAATTTGTATGGATTGGATTGCATGATTATGATACATTGTTGAGCCAAATCTATTTCATATTTTTAAGAGTTGTCATGTATGGTAATTTAAGAGACTATTTTCTAATAAATCACGCATGCAAGAATGAGTTTTTTCAGCCGAGGTAGCCATGGTCGAGGAAACACAGGGAGAGGTAATTGGAATAGGGGCCCAAGAAGGCCCAGGTTATCCATACATTTTGATGTTGATTCACAAGAGCTTGGCCAGTTGTTTCAGGCTGGATTTTTCAATTGGATTGGGCAGGGAGTAGTCTAACCTAGGACTGAACGGCCTCCTTTCCAAGCTCCGCAAGCCCCTGGTATCCTTGTGCCTCCTCACGTCTCAATGCAACCCGAGGTTCCTGAAAATGATGGATGGCAAGAGATTGTCCACCAGACACTATCCCAACATCATGGTTGGCTTAATTTTTCCTTGAGTGCTCCTCCGCCTAACAACCAAATTGTCCAAGTTTCTCCCCACTCACCAGTGCAATCCTCCCATGCTAGCAAGAGATTGAAAATTGAGGCCCACCATGCCCTTGACAAAGGAAAAGCCATTGTTGCCCCTTCCTCACCCTCCAATGGATCTGACAAATCTGTGTCTTCCCGGATGCATTTGAGGGATGATTTTTCCCAGATGATCAGTGAGATTAGGCCTAAGGGCTCGACGCAGCCAAAGGAAAATTCAGGAAAATCAAAGGGTGACAGCAACAATCAAGGAAAAATTGCATCGCAGAGTGGGAAATATGGCTTTTGATTTTTTATTTTTATCTATTGTTGATGATAGTTGACTTCAGGAAACTTTAGACAACATGTTTTATTTTTGGTTACATGAGTAATATTTTTTTTTTAATAATTTCAAATGTCATGAGCTAAATTTCCAAATGTGGATATGTTGATGGGAGACACAAGGAGGTGTTTACTTAACTAAATAGTTATGTTATTATTGTTATGATTGCTATGAACTAAAGAGAGTCACAATGGGTCCCACCTACTAGTTATTATTTATTTATGACCTTTATTATGATTATTATTTTTTCCCCTAACTAAAGTTGGTTGAGTCTTTTAATTAACTTAACTAATGATTTGGTTCAACTACTTCAACCAATTATAAATTGTTTAAAAGAAAAAGGAAAGGGAGGAACAAAGGGGATAGAAGCAGAAGCATACTAAGGGTCTTATTGTAGACAACAATATTCAGGGTTGAATCACATCATTCAGACACTTGTTTTTCAAAGTTGTTGATCTATTTTTTATAGTCTGTGTAGACTTTTTTGTTTTTGAATTAGTTTTCATCACTGACAAAGGCTATTGTGTAGAGTCAAGTGGGAAGCAATCTATGGCAAGATGATCTAGCTTTTAGAGTTTAGTTTTGGTTTTCTGTCAGAGGTCCTTTTGTATGTTCCATCGGGGATGTCTAAGTTTGACTTTGGTCCAATATTTATGTATGAGATTTTGTAAAGAAAATGACTCTTTGGTGAATTGGAATGAAATAAAGGATTGATTTATGTCTCATCTATCTTGATTGTCCTCTTGGTGTCTTTAATTCTGTCTTTACATTTATTTCAACAACTTTTATATTCAAAAAATTACATAAAAAATAAATTTTCATCAAGCTTTTTATTGATAAAAGACTAGCCTAAGCACTTGTAATTAATACTTGTGAGTTAGGATGTTATTTTTGTTGGCTATAAACATAGGGTGATATTCCCATCTATTTTTCTTTAGCCAACCAGAATCTGAAAATGCTTGAGTACAATCATTTCATATTTTTTCCTCAACAATCATGTGGGCCCCGTTTGGGTAAGTTAGTACATCAACTTCCTGGGGTTGTAAATTTTGCATACGATCTTCATTTTAGGTACAATATAGCTCGGTTGAAAGGTCTATTTTGACTGTGACGAGCCCTAAAAAACGTTGTTTAGGGCCTCAAAACGGCCCTGCAATTCAGGGACCCAAAAACTAGGGGAAAAAAACGTTAAACTGGAAAACTACCAAAATGAGCCAGTTGGAATAGGTGGGAGGCTACCAACATCCATCTTGATCAATCCTCCCCCCTTAGGAATCAATGGTATCCATTTCATTGATTTCCCCCATTAGATGAGGAAATGTCTGTTGAGTTTATCCCCAGGTGAGCCACTTACCTTGATGCAGGACCTACCCTGCTTTGACAACTCGATAAAGATGGATCCTTTGTTGGTGAGTTCCCTTGATCTGTTTGTACACAATCTGATCAATGGATGCCTGTTGTATGCAGTCGGGGTTGAGCTCTGTTGGTGTCAGTTGTTTTTCTATCTACGAGGTCTCTATTAATGGTGGGAAATACGGTTAAAGGATAACCACGTTGAACACTGGGTGCAAGCCAAGGAAAGGAGGAATGTTGAGCACGAAAGAATCATCACCCACAGCCTTGGTGATGGTGTACAGCCCATAAAGAAGTGGGAGAATCTTTTGATGGGGTCCTGTAAAGCGCTCTTTCTGCAAGTGCAACCAATCTTTGTCGCCCACCTGAAACTTATGTGGCACCCGGTGTTGATCATGGTGTTGCTTGTAATTGTCATTGGAATTCTATAGGATATATTGAACCTGTTGGAGGATGTGTTGGATCCACTCAATGAACCGGGTGGCTTTGTCATCTTCAGTTGGAGCAGGAGATGAGTCGGCCAAGGTGACCGCAAGGGGTAGTGCAACATCTATGGGACCCAATGGTTAGAATCCCAACCCCATCTGAAAGGGGCTATGGTTGGTTGAGTTATGCAGGGCTCAGTTGTAGCTATGGTGAACATAGGGGAGACTCTCATCCCATGTGCGAGGGTTCTTGGAATTATACATGTGCAGGATATGCACGATAATTCGATTTACGACCTCGGTTTGGCCATCTTTCTAGGGATGGAAGGTCATGGATTTGTTGAGCTTGGTGTCCAGTAGTGACCAGAGACTTGACCCGAATGTGATGAGAAATCAACTGTCCCAATCTGAGACAATGGTTTTTTGGATTCAAAAATGTACCTAGATTCGTTCAAAGAAGAGCTTGACACTGGCCTCTGTTGTGATTCTCTTCTTCCAAGCGACCATAATCACTATCTTAGAAAAGAGATCCACCACCACAAAAACACAGTCATTGCCCTGCTTGGTGGAAGGGAGGCCTAACATGTAGTCCATTGAGATGGATTCCCATGGCCTGTCAAGAGTAGGAAGAGGGGTGTATAGACCCTTTTTCTTAGTGGTCGATTTGGCAATCGTGCAGGTAGTGCAAGACCTAATTTACTTGTTGACCTCCTGTGGAATTTTCGGCCAATAGAAATGTTTTTGCAGCATTGCCACTGTCTTTTTTATGCCGAAATGTCCTACCACCGTAGTGGAATTCCTAGATTAGCTTTTCTCGCTCGCTTGATGGAACACAGATACGGACCAGATGGAAAATCAACCTGTCCTGAAGATGGGAATTAGCGACAACTGCGTTTGTGCCCAACATTTGGTAGGTGGTAGCGAAGTTCGGGTCTGTCTCATAGAGTTGGGGCCATCCAGAGGTCTCATGGCCATAAGAGTCTAGCACCTTGGTGAGTGTTGCGACTAGCGATCTACTGAGGAAATCAACGACGCGGTCGGTGCTTTCTGTTTTATACTTGATGTTGAGGTGGAATTGCTACAAGTGCATGGACCACTTCTGATGGCAGTCATTCTGCAATTTTCCTTGTGTCTGCATGAAATACAATGGCTTATGATCAGTGTGAATGATTGTCTCCTTCCCAAGAATGTAATGTCTCCACTGGCGGCAGGCTTTCACAATGGAGTACATTTCTTTGTCGTAAGTAGGGTACTTACGAACAACATCTTATAGTGTTTCACTATGATAGGCCATGGGGTGGTCATGCTGAGTGAGAAGGATGCCCACAGCATAGTCTGAAGCATTTGTCTCGATCTCAAAGGGTTGTTATAGGTATGGTAGTGAAAGTACTGGGGTTGAGCACAAGCGTTGCTTCAAATCATCGAACGCTTTTTGTTGGGACTGGCCCCACACAAATTTCTCCTTACCACCATCCCTAGTTACTTGGATGAGGGCCCATGTAATATGGGAGAATCCCAACATGAACCTGCGATAGAAATTGGCAAGGCCCAAGAAGCTCCAAAGCTCAATGAGTGTGGTTGGGTTTGGACTGTCATGGATGACTTGGATTTCAGATGTATCCACATGTATGCCATGTTGATTGACAATGTAGCCTAGGTAATGAACCATGTCCATTCTGAAGGAGAATTTTTCCAAGTTGGTGTAGAGTTGGTGTTGTCGCAGGGTGTGCAAAACCTGTTGAATATGCTACAAGTTGTCTTCCCAAGTCTTGTTGTAAATGAGGGTGTCATCCAAATACACCACTACAAAAGTATTGGTGAATGGTCGCAGGATATCCTTCATCATCCTCATGAAAGTGGCTGGAGAATTTTTCAAACCAAAGGGCATGACCAACCATTCAAATAGACCTTCCTTTGACTTGAAGGTGGTCTTCCATACATCTGTCTATTCTATCAAGACCTGGTGGTAGCCAAACATCAGATCAATCTTACTGAAGTATTTTCCCCCCGTGAGTTGATCAAGAAGGTCGTCGATTCAGGGAATCGAGTACTAGTTTCTGACTGTGATTTTATTCAGGGCCCGGTAATCAATGTAGAGTCGCCAGGTTCCATCTTTCTTCTATACCAGCACGATTGGGCTCCCACAAGGCGATGAGATAGGATGGATTTTCCCCCTATGGAGCAGTTATTGGATCTGTCGCTTGATCTCCTCGTTCTCTAACAAAGAGCGATGGTAGACTATCCCATTGTGCAATGGTGCGTCGGGGGTCAGATCAATGGGGTGCTTGACCTGAAAGTGTAGAGGTACCCCGGTAGGTGAGGAGAATATGTTTGAGTATTCTTCCATGACATTATCCACTTGCTTCTGTTGTGTGGAGAGGTCGGCCGTGGAGACCCTAGATGTGGCTACAATCTTTCGCTCATTCTAAGAGCGAAACACGAAGAAGCCAAACTTCTCTATCTAAGAGATGACCTTTCTACATTACTTGGCCGAGATCAAGGAAATAGCATTGGGTGGGACTGCCTTGGGTATCCTGTACAATTTCTTGTTCAAAGTAATAATAACATTATGAGGCCTAGACTCTTATACAACATGACGTTTCCATAAATATAGTTGGCCCAAAAGAACATTACAAACTTCGAGTGGGGAAACATCACACAATACCTCATCTTTGAAGAGCTTGTTGTCGTATGACATGCGACATTGTTGGTTGACGTGGATGTCTCTTTATTGGCGGAGCCATCTGATGGTGTAGGGTTGCGGGTGTGGCGTTGTCAGCAAGGCAATTCGCTTGACAAACTCTACTGAGATGAGGTTCTTCTGGCTATCGCTATCAACGATGAAATGCAGCGGGGTACCCTTCACCCACATATGTGAATGAAAAAGGAACTCACCTTCCTCTCGCTCATCTAGTTCACTGGGCTGGATCTTGGTGGTAGCAATGGTAGCACTGAGTTTTGCGTCTATGATCTGTCTCCCCCTTTTTGGTTCTAACTTAGAGTTGGAACCTGCATCTGATTTAAAGGCTTTCACCTCAGCCACCAACGACTGCTTCGAGTGGAAATCAACAGTGTTATGCCAGGGGCTCTTATGGAAGTCACACCACTTCCCGGTATATATATTTCTCTTTTTGGTGTCCTTCTTTTCTTGTGTCCTGGACTGGTTGTCCTGAGGTTGTCCATCTTTTCTCTATCCTTTGTTCTGCTGGTTGGGCTACCCTTTCTTGGATTTTTCTAGGAGGGGTTCCTGTAAGTTTTAAACCTGTGAAGTAAAGCAATGCATATAGATTCTTAAGCAAAACAAAATTTAATCAATGGCTCATACACAAAGTACATAGAGATTTTATACCGGAAACCCTCAACCAGGAAAACCTTTCTTATATTCATTATATCGAATTTCACCATTGATCATACAATATATACAATGTTTTTAGGTATTCCGTAGATACCAAAAGCCTAATCCCTTAATCCGGGATTAATTTACAAAACTGCTAAAAATAGCAAAATCCGCTAAAAATAGCAAAAACCACCCAAAAACAAATTTTGGGGCACTGCGCGTAACCAAGGGGGGGCATACCTGCCCCCCCCCCGGGACCCCCCTAGGGAAGCGCCTGGAGCACACGGCATAGATAGAGCACTATTACGAGGGATCGTCAGACACAGTTGTCATATCTGATGCACCCACACACACACATGCAAAGAATATAACACATACCCAATAGTTTCGAGGCCCAAATTGCCGCATATTTTGTTTGAGCTTCTGCTCGATTTTGACGGCATATTGGTAGGTCGTGCCCAAGGATGAGATGTCTAGAAACTCCATTTTGGCCTGGATGTATCTATGCAGACCACCGCGATACTTGAGCACCATATGTCGCTCATAATATTTGATACCCAACTTCTTGCGCAAGGTGTGGAAGATATTTATGCACTCAGGCATCGCTTGGTCTCTTTCACGCCGCAGTGTGGTCCATTTTGTGTACATTTCATCATAACTTCCAGCATGGTAGTATTGTTCCTTAATATCATCCCTAAAGGACTCCCAGGTGACTATGACTATAAATAATGAGGGTTCCTCTATTTCCTTTTGCTCACAAAAAGTTTCCCACCAATCTTTGATATGGGGGACAACCTTGAGGAGCTCAAAAGTAATATTTTCTCTATTCGAGAAGTTATGGACAAAGAAATACCATTATAGTATATTCAACCATTTTTCTACTGCATCTGTGTCTATCTGACCTTAAAATATAGGAATATCGAAGTTTATTTGTACCTTGAAGGGGGTGGCGCCTCCGTTTGAGGAAGTTGTGTCGCTTATTGGTAGTCATTGAAGGATTTGTGCAAAACTATCCATCATGTTGTTCCTCTGTTGTGTGAGGGATTCCTCGAGAAAAAGTTTGAAGGGATATCATGTCCCATCGTATTTATTTTCTTCTTCCATGAGAGGTCGTTTGGGTGTGCAAGACATTTTGTCCTCAAGAGAAACAAACTCGAGACCCAATTCTTTGTACCTTGACCTCGTTGGGGACTTGCATTAAGAATGACAAGGAACATACCGCTCTGATACCACTGATCCATAATATATTTGCAGAATGAAATGAATACAAATTATTATCAAAATATGCTTAACACATAATAATAGATATACAGTAAAACTGGTTTCTATTCAATAAGGAAATAAGTTGAAACTGTAAAATGTAGTGGAAACAAGCTTGCTAGAATGGTGGCGGCTTATCTCTGAGAAGAGATGTAACAGCTGCGCTCATTCGCAATAAGATGATTACAATGAGGATATGAAGGCAGTTTTACAATAAACAGGAATTTCAAAAACCCTAGACATCCAAAAAACCTAACCCTAGGAGATGAAGCGCCAAAAGTCATGTGGGCCCCATTTGGGTAAGTTAGTACATCAACTTCCCAGGGTCGTAACGTAACTTTTGCATACGATCTTTGTTTTAAGCGCACGATAGCTCGTTAGAAATTTCTATCCGAGGACTACACATTTTTTTCTGCTACATATAACAAGGCATCCTAATTGTGGCAATCCCTAAAAAAACATTGTTTAGGGCCTCAAAACGGCCCCACAAGTCAGGGACCCAAAAACTAGGGAAAAACTGTCAAACTAGAAAAATGCCAAAATGAGCTAGTTGGAATAGGTGGGAGGCCACCAAGATCCATCTGGATCAGGAGGGCCCATAGTGATAATAGTGGAGGCCATTCAATTTAAGGTGGACTAGGTCCACCATAGTATTAAATAAGGCCCACTATGGTAGTTAGATATAATAAATGTAGAAGGACTTCTTAGAAGGTTCTACTTCTAGAAGGTTCCTCCTCTAGAATGTTCTTAAGTGGCCAGTAGCACTGTATAAATGGGTTCAAAAATTGTAACGGGGGTAGGATAATTATTGTATTGGGAGCGTGTAGCTCAATTTGAGGATGCCCCCTCGAAGAGGCAAGTGAACAAGAGAGGATCCCTTCCATAATAGGATCCATTGTATAGTGTTGTCCTACCTCAAGGGTTTTCTTATAATAAAGAGTGGTTTTTATTGTATATTGTTCTTTGAATATATGTGATGCTTCTTTATGCAAGTATTTGGTTCATAACAATTTGTATCAAAGCTCTTTCCTTTGCCGGAATTGTGGGAAAATCTTTTTTATTTTGTTTTTTTCTTTTTTAAGCAGGAAAAGAGGGTCGCGACAATTCAGATGATTTCTGTAGTTTCTGGTGAATAATTTGTAGAAACTAGTTCCATATCTAATTTCCTCTTTCAAAAATATCCAATTTCAAAAACAATCATCCAAAACAGAGTCCAAGAACTGAAGTTATTGACATTTTAAAATATGTCATTTTCAAGGTTTTTTCCACAGACGACCGCGTGATTTTTTTATTTCAGTAGCACCTGGAGGCCAAATTTGTTCAAAAAAATTACAGATCAGAGTCCCTCTCAGAATTTCACCCAATTTAAAAAAAAAAAACCCGTCTAAATCAGAGTCTCAGAAGTGAAGATATCATTGATTTAAAATCAACCATTTTTTTTTTTGGGGGGGGGGTTGTGATGGCAGTGGGACTGCAAAATTCATAACTTGTCTCAGGGTGCTCAGATTGCTACCAGATCAGTGTCATTAGATAGAGTATTTTAACAACTTTATTTTATATGGTGTTTCCAATGGATCGTTTATGTAAAATCCTTGAGGATACTTTATGTAAAAGAATCCAAAGGTATTTGGAACCACACATGGAAGCCCTCCAAGCCTACATACATGACTTAAATGATAGTTGGTGAAAGTACAAAGCTAGTATACATGAGGAATATATTATGGAGGACATCATTGATGACTATAATCAAGAAATATATGATTGGTATGTTTTTGAGGCTGATTGTGGTGATTGGTATCATTGTCATTTCTGGGATGACAACTACTTCTATCTTATATTTGATGACTCTACTCCACCTCATGTAGAGGACATCCCGAATAGTACAACAAATCCTTCCCTACATATTATTCTTCCATTTTATTATTCAACGCTCTCCTAAGGGGGATGGAATGTAGTGTAGATATAGGGGTAGTAGGGGGGGTGGAGGGCCCATAGTGATAATAGTGGAGTCCATTCAATGTAAGATGGACCAGTTCCACTATAGTATTAAATAAGGCCCACTATGGTATTTATATATAATCAATGTAAGAGGACGTCTTAGAAGATTCCTCCTCTAGAATGTTCTTAGGTGGTTGGTAGCACTATATAAAGGGGTTCAAGCACTGTAATGGGGGGAGGAGAATTATTGTATTGGGAGTGTGTAGCTCAATTGGAGGATGCCCCCTTGAAGAGGCAAGTGAACATGACATAATCCCTTCCATAATAGGATCCATTGTATGGCATTTCCCTACCTCAAGGGTTTTCCTGTAATAAAGAGTGGTTTTATTCTATATTGTTCTATGAATATATGTGGTGTTTCTTTATGCAAGTATTTGGTTTATAATAGACTAGACATTGGGAGGCCAAATGTTGGAGGCTTCACCCAAAACTCCATCCTAATAATCGGATAGCCAAGAAGAAATATTGGAGAGTCAAGGTCAAGGGGAAAGAGGAGTTGTTGGAACTTGCATCCCAAGGAGAAGTGGTAGTCCATCGACCTATTGCAGCAATGAATGTCATCCATAGCCATGATAAGGACATCATGGTTATGCCAAAGGTAGTACCTACTCAACTCTTATATTCAATCCTACAACATAGGCATCCTTTCTTTGAGGTTTGGCATTGCTTGATGATAGGAGAAGAAGAAAATTGAAGGGGTTGAATATTATGGGGACCAAAATCCTGCAAATGGGGAGGTGTGATCCGAATTGGATCCTTGCCTAAATTCTTTTTTAAAATTGTAATAAACTTGTAATTATTTTTTTCATTTCATTTTGTCCTTTTTGGGAAAATGGGAAGTGGAAAAAAACCATGTGACAGTTATCCTTCCAAAGGCAGTGCATTATAATAATGAAGGTTGTAAAAAAGAGGGAAACTGGGGAGAGAAGCAAGGAGAAAGAGGGAAGAAAAATAGCACAAGTTAGAGCTCAAAGAGAGTATCTTGTTTGAGGTTGAGTGGACAAAGGAGTTAATGTGTTTGTTCACTCTAAGAAAAGGTGTCTCTGAGCCATGGCCTACTGCAATGTTGGTTTTCACAGTGAGTAACAATACATAGAGTCTATGTATAGTTCATCCATTTATAATTTCTCCCGAGTATAATAAAAATACCAATTAAACATTGATATCTGAGAGTTAATGCATTCTATTCTTTGGGTATTTTTTCTATGAGTTACAATGCTCTATACATTCTCTGTTGAAGTATATTTTCAGCTTGTAATACTTGTTCACATAATTTATTGTTGGTTGGGTGTTATATGTTTCCCACTGGTTGTACACATCGTTATTTTTCTCATTGTACATTTTATCCTTTTTATGTGTGTGTTTCTTACTGCCTGGGCGAATTCAGAGATCCTTGGGTGAATTTAAAGACCCTCAAGTGTGTTCTCCTCCACCCAAGTATTTTGTGTATTGTCTGGGTGAATTCAAAGACCCTTCGGCCCATTGTTTACTACCTGGGAGAATTAAGAGACCCTTGGGTGTTTCATTTACTACTAGGGCAAATCTAGAAAACCTGGTCGTTTTTATCTCATGTTGTGTCCCTATATTTCCCCTCGTCATTTTTATACGATGTTGAGTGCCTAAAATCGCCCTGGGAATTTTTCAACATTGTGAGATGGAAATATTTGTTCATTGAACATCTTTCCTCATTGTTGGGCTACATAAAAAAGTCTTTGGTCAACTGGTGTGAGTTTAGATGGACAGTTTTGGGTTCCATTTTGATATCATAACCAAATACACCCCCTTTCACATTAAAAATAGAATGCATTCAAATTTGAGCAGAGCATTGAACCAAAATTGAATAGAGAACAAAATATAAATTATGCAAAGAATCCACGTTGATGAAGCAGATATGCCAAGTTATCCCCATTTTTTGGATAACTAAGGAGATGATGTCGAGGCCCTTGGAAAAAGTGCATTGCAGACGAAGGTACCACACACCCTCTGCAAAGGCACCCATGAATGAAACACTATGACCCCTAGTATGTCATGATCCCTATGCCCATTGAGTCTTGACCCCATCCACTTCATACACTCTACATGGCTTAGAGAGGGACCTCTTGGAGCCTCTCCTTGACCTAGGGCATGATCTACACAATAGGTCACCTCGTCAACCCTCCCATACTTAAGCTTGATAAGTTGCATAGTGTATTTGAGTTGTTAATTGTTTAATATAGTAATGTTTGATGCACATGCTTAGATGGCTTATTTATTAACTGGATCCACTTATCATTATATTATGACTTGAGATCCTTGGAGGGCGTGTTCATTTGTCTTTGCAGGACCAAGTTGGTGGATAATTTTGGGAGAACAAGCCTAGCTTGGGCTTCCATGGGGCTACAATCCCATAGGATGGATGGCAGGGGCCCGCATTCCAGATGAGAGAAAGATAACTTGGACGGCCTTGATGATGACTTGGATGACCTAGCCCACCCATTGCTTTCCAAACAATTTTCCCAGGAGGGGAAAAACGTCCCATTTTTAGCATGACATCATGACTATGGGGACTAGGGCTTGGTGGTGAGGTGCCACTCATTTGCACTTGAATGTTTTGAGGAGAAGAGGATATTCACCATGATGATATCACTTATATTCTTGAAATGTGGCCTTGGGAGGCCCTTCCATACTTCTCCAACACAAACGTCTTCCTCAAAGTGGTAAAATGTCCCCTAAAGGGGTGACATCTTCCTAGATTAGGGTTTAATTTGTGCAAAAGATGAAATTTTAAGTAAATTGTTTAATATTATTGTGTTAAGGAAGAAATATTAGAGTTGTTGACCCCTAATATTGTGTTTTACTCCTTATTTTTTGGACAAGCCATTTTGGCTAATTTTTGTATAAATAAAGATGATAAGATCTCATTTTGAAATCATAACTTTCCTTTTGGTTTGAAATTGTTGGCCTCCTTAGCTCTTTTATCTCTTGTGCACTTGTGTATGGCTATGGTTGTGAATGGTTAATGGAATAATTGATGCAATAACCTTGGAAGGCTATTTTCTAGCTCTTTTGTTGGATTGTCTTAGCATCACTTTTTATCTTGGTATGGTTTTTACTCTCTTGCTATCATTTTATTCAAGTCAAGTATTGTTTA
Source organism: Picea sitchensis (assembly GCA_010110895.2). NCBI lineage: Eukaryota > Viridiplantae > Streptophyta > Pinopsida > Pinales > Pinaceae > Picea > Picea sitchensis. The sequence goes on from SNQJ01S0039894.1 coordinate 36,282, forward strand.
TGATAGGATCTAGGTGGGAAGTATAAGGGCATACACCCACACCATAGTCTTCACCATTTTATTGCTTCATCTCATTGATTAAGGGTTTGCTAAGATAAGTATAAGGGCATACACCCTCTTAGCTTAAACCCTAGCTTAGAGAAACTTGCCTTGGGTAGTAAAAGGGATTACACCCTGTTATCACACAATTTGTACTTCCCCAAATCCAAAGGCAATTAGACGGTAAATTGACGTAACATGAGGTTGTCCTATCATTGTCACCCAAATAAGACACCTCTTTCTCTTTAGGGGTGAAAGCCCAGGGGAGATGTCCGCGGTGACCTGGGGGTTTGAGAAGTAAAAGGTAATGGTATCAAGAAAAGTTGTCCCTTCTCACAATTCACACCAATCAGAAATCCCCAAAGGTTTAACAATCTGAAGCAAATATATTCTTAAGTGTACCTGCCCAGAACGAGACAACAAGAAAACACTATTTTGCAAGTAACAATTGATGTTAGAGCTTCGTAAAACCTTGGACTTTCAATAAAAGAAATAAGTTGATGTATAATATGACAAACAGAAATTTATAACATCAATGTATATATATTAATAGCTTCACAATTAAGCCTTGAATAAGCTTCAAAATGACCCAAAATGGTAATCTAGAATTAGCAATATGCTAAGAAGGCAATGTAAAAATCAACTTTAACAATCGCTTTTAGGAGCTTTTACTGCTGCAATATATGGTTGTAGCTTAATTTTGTAACAACAACAATAATGTTAGGATATTAGTCTAATCTAGGGATAGGAGTAGTTAGTAAATAACATGAGGCGAATGGTTTGGGGGTTGTTTTCATCTATCAAAGAAGTATAAGGTAAAAACCAGTGTCTTTAGGGCTAATGGAGTCACTTTTTGCAGCAACAATATTGAAGAAAACAAATAATAATGTGTGAAATAAAAACAAGAGGGAGAATGGTTGAGGTGTTGGTAACCCAAGGCCTCAATCACCAAGCTCTAGAAGGAAAACAACTACTAGGAAGTAGGTAACCCTAGGCCCTAGCAGGTTTCCTTCTTCTTTAGCTCAAGCTTGAGGTAAATAAAATCTTGATGAAGCAATGGTGTTAGAGTGCTACAAAAGTAGGGCTCTAGCACATGCTTCAATGGATATGTCTTCTAGCAAAACCTTGTAGGTGGATAGCTATTGAGATAAGGACAATAAGATGTGCTTAATCTCCTAGGGTTTTACACTAGCAATCTCATAATATTAGTAAATGCAAAGTAAAAGATACCATAACCTTTCAAAGAAAGAAACATTGCATATTTTCACTTACATTCACCAAGAATAATCTAGCAATATGCCCTAGTTTTAGACTTTCCACCAAGACAAGCCTCCTCTAAGAGTTGTGCACCACTTAATTTCAGCCAATAACCCTTAGAGAGGCCGAATTTCAGACCTCACTTGTGTGAGTGAAATAATGATGAAAACATACAAGGGATTATTCCCTTATTTATACAATCCAAATGACCTTCAATTACAAAATTAGGTCAAAAAGACCTACATGGCCAGTTACATCAAATATCCAGGTTTTTACATAAAATTTAAAAATTAAACCCTAAAATGTGAAAAAGAGGTGACATCATGCCCTTCTAGGGTGACATTGGCCTCCAGGAGAAAAAGGTTAGTCCTTCCAAGCCCTCCAAATCATGCCACACCTGCCTCCATCATGTCCATCTGACGTTGGGTGACGGCAAGGGTCACAAAGGTGATGTCATGGGCCTTCCAAGTCCAGCGTTCAAGGGGAAAGGCAAGACCCCCCTAGGTCCAGGCCTGCCAAGCTGTCTCTGGTGGAACATCCTCTTCTATCTCCGATGCAAGACTCTGGTATATGTTTTCCCTTGGATGGGGTCTCATAATCCATCGGTGGGATTTTATCCCTATGGCGGTTCGAGCTAATCATCTCCCCATATGTACCTGTCCATCGGGCATGGTCCTGCAAAAAAAACAAGTACGCCCTCCATAGGCTCATAATCCACAAGGATCATAGCAATTTCAATCACATCTAATAATCAAGTTACCTAAACATGTGCATAAAACCCCCCTTTTCCCAGACAAGTGCTCAAAGACATTATGCTATTCTACAAGCTAGGTTTGGAGAGGGTTCCAGGACATCCATCTATTGGGTCAATTCTCCTTAGGTGTGGGGTGTTTACAGGTAAATACCAATATAGGTCATGTAAGTGCATGAGATGATGTGGGGGATGTTAGGGAAAGGGGTTCAGTGATGATAGGGAAATGTAGGTCTTACATGTGGATGCCTCTGAAGAGGGTGAGTTGCACCTTGTCATGGATGCAATTTTTTCCTATCCCATTCAATTCCTTTTTAATTTTTACCTTATTGATTTTTCTTTCAAGAGAATAGTTGGGGGACACTGCCCTGGCGTGGTGACCAGTGGTGACAGTGTTACCCACATGCATTTCACGGAGATGAGAAGGTTGGCTTGTGATGAGAACCCCTTTCTCTTGGCTATGCCACCAAGAGTCACTACCCTGACATGGTGACCAAATGAATAGTAGTTTCATACCACTGCATGCCCATGGACCTAATAGGTTGGCTCGTGATGAGACCCCCTATCCACCAACTAGGTCTTGAATTTTATCTTTTTATGGGTCCCCCTTTTTCTTGCTAAGAAGGATTTTATTTCTTTCTTGGGGATCCNCATGCCCATGGACCTAATAGGTTGGCTCGTGATGAGACCCCCTATCCACCAACTAGGTCTTGAGTTTTATCTTTTTATGGGTCCCCCTTTTTCTTGCTAAGAAGGATTTTATTTCTTTCTTGGGGATCCGTGGGCGAAGCACCTCAAGGTTTGATCTTTTGGCTTTTAAATTTTTCCAGCTACTTTTACCCTTAGGGCCTTTAGCCCCTTCTTCCCACAAGCCAAGGTACAACCTTTACTAGCTTGGAAAATCCAATGCCTGAATCAATGTAGGGGATAGATGAGAGGGAAGATGATGAAAAGCGATAAGTATTGTGGGAATGGATGATGACCTTTCATAAACCCACCCAATGGAAACTCACTCCTAAGGGAACCAACTTGCTAGGGAATTTTGTCACCCCCCCCAGGTATGGACAAGTCAAAAGGCATAAATTCCAAGAACACGTCATGAAGAAAAAGAGAATTAAATGCACATATTCAAATGTTTTGAGAATCAGAGTGACACATACCATGATACCCAAACTCATTACCTCATGGAGCAAGACCCACTGCTACTTTAGAACCAGGCCGATGGGATGGATGTTGCTACTGTTGACAAAATAGAGGCGTTGAAGAAGAAGAATGGCCCCTCCAGGGCTAGGCTCAAGCCAATATGGATCTCGGTACTCCATGTCTAGGAATTGTGGGCCTCGAGACATAATATCCTTAGTTATCCCTAGGATAGGGGATAACATTTGGCTCCAACTTGGGGACATGTGCTCATTGTAGAGCGCATGAGAACCTCATCATATCTAGTATGACCTGCGACCTGTTATATCTCAACAAGATTGATTAGTAATTATTTGGGGTGGTGATATCACCCCTGGCTCATATATGATACAATGAAATACAAGTAAGAAATCATATATAAAAATGGAAATAAAAATACTCTAGCATGAAATGCAGATGGTATATACATTGAATGCAAAATGCCTACCTACTTACCTGTGAATTCAATTCTCTGCATCCTGATGGGGTTTGAGGAGGTTTCCACCAACCAGTAATGGGTGCCTTCTTCCTTCCAATGTGGATAAATAGTAGGCATCATTGACTAACTTTCTTCCAACTCTGAAGGATCCAAGCCAAAATTGTGCACTCCCTTTGACATTAGTAGGCTCTCCCTTCTTTGTGTCCCACATCCAAACCATATCTCCCTCTTTGTACTCTTTGGTCTTGAATTTGGTTGCCTCTTGTACAACTCTAGTATATTATCTTGAGGGAGGGGGGTGGGATTTTGCTGTGAAGACTTCTTTATGGGATGGTCGGATCGGTATATCATCTTCTCCTTTATTTAATAAATTCACATCCCCAACTTATTTGCCTTTATATTTGTTTACAAGTTGTTGATACTTCTCCTTCTTCGACCACTGTATTTGATCAAATTATTCCTCTGTAGCGAAAGGCAAATCACCAGGGGAAAACACAAGAGGACTCTCTTTGATTGGTTCATGTGTCTCGTTAGTTCCAATATCATCACCAATTTCTTGCACATCGACCTTGGTCATTGGCACATTCAAGAGGCAGCTTATTGTTCCATCATTCATAGGCACATTAATATAAGTGAGATCCATCTCTAAGGTGCCTCCCAACATTGCAACAAACTTCTTGGATAATAGCATTCTTGTAATGTTCCTAAGCCAATGTTTTTTTGCTCGGAACACTAACTGTTCAATGTTTGTTATGTTTATTTATGTATTTGCAAGTTTACTTATGAAGATGCACATTATGGATTTAATTAGTGTTGATTGAGCAATAGATTTGAATCATATAATCATAAACAAGACAAGATATACAAAGAACACCAGTAGAGAACCAATAATGTCAGATCTTACCTTTATTTAGATAGTAGAGAGATCTCATATACAAGAGACTTGTAGATATGGAAGGGAACCCCAGTAATATCAAAATGGTTGCAAGATGATACAATAATAAGAAAGATAAATATGAGTTCCTCCCAAAGGTTGTCTGAGAAGAGATTCAAGCCTCCAAAGGATACTAGTAAGAAAGAGGAACTAAAGATAAGAAGACCCTGACAATTCTCTACAAAACCCCCTCCAATTGGCTAAGTTGCATCCTGCTTTGGATGTTGATAAACCCCCAAGTTTCGACCCTCCTCTCTCTGAGCTCCAAATCCCTCCAAACTCTCCTGGAATGTAGATCGGGCTAATAGAATCCACTGAGCCAAGTCTCAAGCTGAACTGGGAAGTTTTTCTCCTCCAAATGGGCAAACCCTCAATTGGTTTGTGCCCTCTTGGTTTGACTAAGTCAAGGATAATTCGTTCTCCCCTCTAGGAGCCTCCAAATGCTACCAAAATCTCCCAGAATTTAGATCAGGCCAATGCTACCAAGATGATGAAGTATCAATTCAATCTATGAATTGTAAATGTGTTGAACCTGCACAGAATAGATCTAGCTAGAAAATACTACACACATTTGCAGAGAGAAATTGAGAAAGAAGAAGCAAGATAGAAAGAATGGAAGAATTCTCATTAACCGTATTCCACACTCAAAGAGTGAATAATTTACAATATGTATAGGATAAATGAGTAACTAATGAGTCATAGTGGTGGTCTAGATTGATCTGGACACACACCAACAGTTACAAGAGTAAAATTCCACCTAGTCTAGTCTCTCAGGCAGTTATGAGAGTGAACTTCCACCTAGCTGAGTTAACTAGTCAATTAGTCTTCAGTTAACTACCTGAAAAAAGAGTAGTGAGTTGGTGATGATCCCAATGTTGCATGGTTACAAAACCAATGCAACATCTAAACTCAACTCAACTAGTTAAATCGAAGTGTCAATTGAAAGAGAATATTCTCCAGGTGGAATATTCTCCCCTAAAATATAGGAGACTGGATAATGACTAATTATGACTAATAAACAAGGAATAACATTAGGAA
>SNQJ01S0039894.1:43649-67341 GCA_010110895.2 Picea sitchensis
TCAAATTACAATGCATAAAATAAAAAATGATAAGGAACAAAAGGCAGTTGCTAAGCAACCATGTCCTTCACTCCAAGAAGACCTCGCAACTGTGCAAGTTTGTGCTCTTTGAAGATTTTGTTGAAGATGTAGATGTTTGCACAAATCTAATGAAGTATATGCATCATTGATATTTCCACACATATCCACTTTATCTTCTTGTAATGAATAATATCCAAATAAATTTTGGATGAAATTTTGAAAACCGTACGACCGTTTCCAAAAAAATGCTGAATTTTTGTTGATTTTAAAACGATCATAACTTTACTTTCTGGACTCCGTTTCGGACGATTTTCTTTTTGAAATTGAATATTTTCCCGAGAGGAATTCCAATATCCAATTTTTTTTTGCAATTTTTTCTCAGAAAATATCAGAATGATGTCTGATGTGCGCAACTCCCTTTTTGACTCCTAAGATGCATGCATGGTGCATGCAAAAGTGTCTGCATGTGACTCCTGAGATGCATGCCATATATCTTCCACATGAATTTTAGAAAACAAATCTGAAAGGGAGTAGACATCATCTTCAATTAATAGAATACAAATTTCTGCAAAAACTTTTGTAAAAGACTCTTCATAATAAGAGACTTGATCTTCTGATGGCTTCTCTTCTGGCTCTATCTGTTTGACCTCCTGCATGAAATCTTCACAATATTCTTTATTCCCAAATAGAACCTCCAATCTGGTCCATAATTCATTTGGAGTTAACCCTTGTGATTCTTCATATACTTGATGGAAAAGTTCGAGAGAAATAGACATGTCGATACTTCCTATGGCCATATCTTGTCTATTGAGAAAGTCATTTTTCTCATCCACATAATCAGGCTCTACTTCCATTGCCATAGTTATTTGGTACAAGCCTCTGCATCTAAGATGAAGCAAAATTTTTGGCTTCCATTCCAAATAGTTATGAGGCATGAGAAGTATTTCCGGCGAATAATCCATCTTTTTGTTGTCTTCAATCTTTTGTACCTGCAAAAAATGATTTGGTGTAGCTTTTGCTTAGCAGTCCGTCGGCTCTGATACCATGTAAATGTGTTGAACCTACACAAAATAGATCTAGCTAGAAAATACCACACACATTTGAAGAGAGAAATTGAGAAAGAAGAAGCAAGATAGAAAGAATGGAAGAATTCTCATTAACCGTATTCCACACTCAAAGAGTGAATAATTTAAAATAGATATAGGATACATGAGTAACTAATGAGCCATAGTGGTGGTCTAGATTGATCTAGATACACACCAGCAGTTACAAGAGTAAACTGCCACCTAGTCTAGTCTCTCAGGCAGTTACGGGAGTGAACTACCACCTAGCTGAGTTAACTAGTCAACTAGTCTTCAATTAACTGACTGAACAAAGAGTAGTGAGTTGGTGATGATCCCAATGGTGCATGGTGACAAAACTAATGCAACATCTAAACTCAACTCAACTAGTCAAACTGAAGTGTCAACTAAAAGAGAATATTCTCCAGGTGGAATATTCTCCCCTAAAATACAGGAGACTGGATAATGACTAATTATGACTAAGAAACGAGGAATAACCTTAGGAAAAATAAATCCTAGGTGTGTGTGAAGTAACTCCAACAACAACCTTCTTTCATTAAATCTTCTTCTTCTCTTCAATTTCTAAATGGTAAATCAACTCATGCATAAACTTAACCATAGTCTTTAAATGATCAATTATGAATCAACCTATAACTTTTCACTCTTAACTATGATTTAAAGCATTTTATTGCGTGTGGAAAAATCTCTTGATGAGTTATATAACATAAAAAAATACGAAATCACTTTCCCTGTGATTTTAAAAAGGCACAAATACACATTATTAACATACCATAAGAAACACACATAAGCATCCTACTCATGCATCATAAGTGATGCACGTAAGCAATGCACCATAACTAGTTGTAATGCACTTAGGTGCACACCATAACTAGCGGCACACCATATAATTAGTGATGCAACATATAAGTGACACACTTGAGCAATAACACTTGTACATAAGAGATGCAAATAATGTACGATATAAAGTGACACAAATAATCGACATGTGATAACTATTGATGCACTTAAGCGACACAATATAAACAACTAGAATTAGAAAGCTTAGAGTCAAGGGCATTAATTCTAAAAACAAACACTCAAGTTCTTGGGACCATAACTTGTATATACAAACTCAAATTTGTGTGCACAATAGCTCGTTAGAGAGCTCTTAATGATAAGAACGATACAATATGCAATCTGGGATGCAAATAAGGATGCTTGAACGAAAAAAGATGAAAATTGAGACATAAATATGGATGGTATGGACATATTAACACAAAATTGGATGCAAAAAACATAAAATGAAACATAAATGAACACAAAAATACACATTGAGACACAAAATGTGACATACATGGACACAAATAAAGAGCATACTTCACAGAGATAAGTTTCCTATCACATGAGAAGCAAAACAACACTATATTGTAGTAGTGGTTAATAATTTATACTTATTCAGGGGGTTGAGTAACATGTTTGTTATCCTCTCCACCTAGGTTCAATTCCCTCGTAGTGGACATGTTGATCCGTTATGATAAGTCTAGAAGGGTAGACACTCCCCAGGATAGAGATCCACTCTAGTGGGCTTCAGGGTGCCTTAGCCTTTGTTAAGTCACGACTATTTGGTATATCTGACTTGTAGGTTGATGGATATACCCTTGAGTTATAGTGGCCACTAATAGGATTTCTCTGAATCCTAACTCAGATCAATCCTACAAAAATTTATACTTATCCCTATATTGTTATAGAAAACACTCTTCTCAACCAATTCACTTATTTGATTGATTAATATCATACTATAACAATGACTTGTATAAATGAAAATCATAGTGCCGCGTCAATAAAACAATATTTGCACAGATTACACAAATACAACCCTACACATATTGAAAAACCAAAAAGTACCCTTCAAGACCATCGAGCTAAAAGTCACTTACCAAATACAAATATTGAAAAACCAAAGAGTGCCCCTCAAAGGCCAACAAGCTAAAAGTCAATTACCAAAGAGATTGTAAAGCATGATAGAGGTGCCATGATGACTCTGGCATTGATAGCTCCAAGGAGATTACAATTATAAAAAGCTTTCAATGGAAGAAATCTCCTCGAATGGGAATCATATAATACTTTACAACACCGCATTGAAGAAATTTTATTTTAATGTATTTTACTTGAAAAATGGAAAGTAAAGAGAATTTTGGGAACTCTTGTCCCGCTAAGTTAGCCCCCTGTTCAAACAAGGTATTGGTGCCATCAAATCGCTGTAGACGAGTAGTTAGCATGGGACCTTGCGTGCAACTATTTTCCGTGAAATCCTCCATCAGAACCCCGGTTTCAACGCAAGCGCACGTTACCCATTTCTCATTCTCCCTCATTTCAATGTACGGAGATTCCAAATCTATTAAAGAAGCAATAATCTTTACGTAACGCGCCTGTATCTAACTGTATGCATCGTAAAAATTTTAAATGCCCAATTCGTACGCGACCAACCCCACCAACCATTGTATAATACGCGCAATCCACTTACAGAATCTGAAATAGTCTCTGAAACAGTCAACCATCTTCAATACAAACCCATAATTAAGAAGAAGGATAAACAGCCAGCAAAGTCGCTAAAACAGTGCGTTATGATCCCTGTAAATTCATAAATTCATAATGAAGAAGTAGGACAACCTCATTACTAACAAGTTGGATAAATAGTCAAGCTTTTTCGTTTTTTTATTGCGCAGAAGTTCAATCTGCTTCGTCGGATCTCAAAGTTTTCTGAAATTTAATTTCATGTCGTACGCTGTATACAGATGGGTTACTTTTCATTCACGACATCCTTTTCGCTTTTTAAATTCATTAAAATTTAATTTTATATTGTTAATTGCCATTAGAGGAAAATTGAGAGTTACCTGGTTTACAGGGTAGGAATTTGAAAATCAAACAAGCTTGCAAAATGTCATTTTTGACAGTGTTTTTATGTGCATAGTCTAAATATTCTATACAATTTAAATAATAAAAAATAACAATTTTGTCCAAATTTAAGACTGATTTGGTTTTATGAAAACTGTCAATCATTAAATAGTAGAGGCAGAATTCTTACTTGAAATATCTTCCATATATAACATCAACCATCAACCGCTTTGATTTCAACTAATTTCTCCACATTCTTTGGAGCATCTGGCTGACTGATTTAAAATATGCATCATCCAAAAATGTGAAACATCAACCATCAACCGCTTTGATTTCAACTAATTTCTCCACATTCTTTGGAGCATCTGGCTGACTGATTTAAAATATGCATCATCCAAAAATGTGAAAATTATTGTCTAATTATCTCCACCGTCATAAAGTTAATCATGATTGGACTTGTAATTACTCCATGAGAAAGGAAGAGGTGTAAATGAAAGAGTTTAAAGTTGTATTGATAAATCAAAAACTAAATCACTGTTAAAATATAGAAAGGATTTGGAAGTATCATTTTTAAAATAGAGGATTTGGAAGCAGTGTTGTATAGTATAAATTTTCCAATTTAATTTTATTTTTATGTTTAAAAATGTAATTTAAACAATAAAAATAGTCATTTTATCTAAATTTATATTACTTGATTTCAAAAAAAAAAAAAACTTAAAACCTTTAACTAACTTCTTTATCAACAACCTGTAACAACCTGTAAGTACTTATTTTGATAACACAAAATTAGCATAGCCAACTCCTTTATCAACAAACTGTGAGTACTTATTTTGATAACACAAAATTAGCATGTGAGATTAAATTTAATTTATACATACGTGCGAAGCATCAAACCTATGGATTCTCTACTGCTGTTCCTTAAAAGTCTAAGCCTTTTTGACACATTCCACCAGACGGTGATTGTATCTTGAATACCCACTATCATGAGTTTTATAGAATGGTTGGCCAAAGAATGGTGGGAATAGATAAAGGCGTTTGAATGCAACAAAATATATTATTATCATTGTGAGTGGAGTCATTATTGACCACTGCTTTAGGTTTTTTTCCGGGATTCTAAATTTGGAAGTGGAGGTGATGAGTGGTGGTGGAAGATGATTCATTGGATGATGTTATTAATCATTTTTTTATTATTAGTGCCTAATTCTCATGGTCTGACGTTCTCAGATATTAGGCTCTCGCATTTAGGCCCACTAGCAATAAATGTCGTTACAGTTTCTAGTGTGGTCATGTCATGTCATGCCTAGCTTGTGCATAAATCTGATCGCATTGGGTTCGATTCCTGAACGGTATTTGGTTCACCTTTCTTTTTAAAAGGGTGTATTGATGCTGGTTCTGTGAAGGGTATTTGGGTAGCTGTGTGCATTTTTGGTTATATTTTCAGGTCTGCCATGGCGGACTTGAGGTCTAAGAGCTTTGGAGATCTGAATAAGGAGGTTGTGCAGTCTCAGCCTTATTTTTCTTCTTTTGCTCACAGTCAGTCGTACTCTGAGCCCGGTCCAAATCACAGTGCGAATCCGAATCAGAGTGCCAACAATGCAGGCAATTTTAATGGTATGAAGAATTCGAAAAGCAAGTCTGCGAAGTCCTGGAGTTTAAGTGACCCGGAAGTGAAACGACGGAAGAGGGTTGCAAGCTATAAGGTGTATGCGGTGGAGGGCAGAGTGAAGGCCTCGTTCCTTAAGAGCTTTCGTTGGATCAAGGACAAGTACTCAGAAATGCTGCAAGGATGGTGATTAACTGAACGATTCTTACATTCATTCATTCTGTAAAGTTGAACTTTTGATTTTTACTGTTTTGGGTTTATGAATTACCAACCTTGGATTTCCATTTTCAGTTGATGAATCGTCACTTAGCTGCGTTATTGGCTTTCGAGTGTTATTCATGAGGCTCTTTCAAAGGGAGAATACATTGCACCTGTGTACACGAGGGCTTGGATCATGTTTATTGCTCTCTCTTTCGCATCTCAATTATATATTGAGCCATACATTATTGTTTCGAATGCAATATTGTATCCTATGTCTGCTTTTATGGAGACAGTACTTGATTTTCAGAAATAAGCATAGACATGAAAAGAATTTAAAAAAAAAGTTCTTCTCCGCTGTTTTAATTTCCAGTCGCAGTTATGTCATCTCTTCATGGATTTTATGATTGATGGTATCTAGGTTATAGACAGGTTGTGTGCTATGGTGGGTATATGTCCTCACAGTGGCATTTTCCTCTGTAGATTGCTGGGCAAATTTGCTATGTATATATTATAGGTTGAATCTTCTTCTTCTTTTGTTTTTTGGACAGGATTTTGTCTGATGTGATGAGTTTTGAACCTCGATTCCAAATTAATAACAGTAATCTATTTTAGCATGGCCCCCAATTCGGCATTAACACTACAGTAACTCACTTTAACATGGATCCTTGACTCTGTATCAATATGGGTAGCACGAGGGCTGCAACGCTGCATTAACATGGTACAGTCACCCACTGTAACACAGGAAGGGCTAGAATTTTGACCATCTGCCTTTACGATCAGATATAATATATATAATATAGGTTGAATCACATGATAGGTAGATTTTGATTTTGAAACGAGCTTTAAGCTGAATCATAAATCTGCCACATTAAGCACAGACCATAAGTCTGCCACATATTAAGCACAGACCATGTTCTTATCTTAGTTTGGGCACAAGAAAAGACAGGTTTTAAACCTTCCAGATATGAGTAGGCCCTGAAGTTTGGCAGGCTCTAGACCTTACATATATCTGTCTCCTAACTAGATAGATATTGGAGATGCGTATTTTTTTTTCTTTAAATTTCTTTTTGTAAAATGTCAATGTTGTACCTTTCACTTTTAGCTGTAAAATTCGTAGACCCCCAACTCCCAATATTTAGTTATGATGGGCATGATTACAGTGGATATTAATACTCAGATAAGAAATTGTGATGTTTTATTAGCAAGTCAAAATTGTAATTTATTGCATGTTCTGTATTGATCTTTTTTCAAGTCTAGTCCAGGAATTGGTCAGATGAATGAAAAGTAAATGGGGCAATGTTTTGAAGCATGAAATTTTACTTACTTTCTTAAAGGATTTGATGTACAACATTCAAGGGCTTTTTCCCTCTGTATTTACTCTGGCCATATTTTCCTACTGTGATTACTATCATTTGCCATTGCCATATTTCTGTCTGTTTGATTAAATCATTTGCTATTGCAATTTCCGATAACTTTCTTTCATAGAAATGTTTAATCGTGTGGCTTGAAAGTTGTTATAGTTTCATTGATTTTAGCATTTGAAAGTATAATTACTTCGATGCTCCCCAGACATCCCATTCGGATAACTAATATGGTCTTGAACGTCTGTGCAAAGTTAACAGAGTTAGGGTTTGTTGCTCCTTGCTCTATTTATTTTTGAAATAAAAAGGTCTCTAAACGTTTGGCAATGTTAACACAGTTAGGGTTTGTAAATCCTTAGGACTCTATGTCAAAGTGAATTTGTGCAGTGTAAACACAGAGTAGGTTTATCAYGATCATTCAAAAACACAATTATAAATTAAAAAAATTGAAATGTGAAATTGTCAAAGATATTCTTAAACTGACATTGCCAAACACCAGAAATCTTGTTAAGAAATGTAACTAAATGATGATTGCAGTGGTTACTCGCGCTAAAAAGTATTGCCACCCCTTGCAGCATCAATAGAACAAATTATGTGTTTAGGATGTTGTGAACTACAGATGATGTTGCTATGATAAATGGAAATGAGCATCACTGGGCAGCATAAGTGTTATTACTACCTTGCTACACCCCTTTCTCAGGTGGAACTGCAGAACCTGCTAATTATTTATGTATTGTGATTCTCACAAGGCTGGTTGGAGGAGTCCATCAATGCATCATCAGGACTTTCACTGACCTGCATCATCATCAGTTCTTTCACTGACCTGTACAGTCAATGTACAGTTTCACAAGGCTAGTTGTAGCCATCAACCAATTTATTATCAGTCCTTTCAGCGATTTGCACGGTTAAATGAATCGGTTAAATGTCTGGAGAGCAGATTTTCTTATTTAATATTTTGGTTACTTATATATGTCAACCATAGCTTTTAACCCACCAAAACATCATCAATCCTTTCACTGACCTGCACAGTTAATGCACATTTAATGGAGACCATATTTTCTGATTTAATATTTTAGTTACTATCATTAACCATAGCATTTATTATTTTGGTTACTCGTATCATGAACCATACTACACATTTAATGTCTGGAGAGCATATTTACTGAATTGATATTTTAGTTACTATCATTAACCATAACTTGTATTATTTTGGTTGCTCGTATCATGAACCATAGCATTTAAAAGCTTCAGCACTGAATAATAAAAATAAAACACATAATGCTGTAGGAAAATGATTCGAAATCATTCATTTTTGGCCAAGTTTTAGGTGGAAAAATTAGCAAAATCATTCATTTTTTTCCAAGTTTTAAGTGGAAAAATTAGCAGAAATTGAGATGTTCGGTATAATAGTTTTATAGAATAGAATTCCAAGGGTATAGTTCCTCTGTCTCAAGGGTGTAGGGTTTTGAGGATTTCTGAAACGATCCAGAACCTTGAAAAATCTTTGAAACAATTGGAATTATGCCCTTTAGAGTGTAGGGTTTTGAGGATTTCTGAAACGATCCAAAACCTTGAAAATTCTTGAAACAATTGAAATTATACCCTTTAGAATTATGCCTTTGAATTTTAGATTTTCCTGACCATTTTAGATAAATCCATATAATACGCCCACAAACAATGAAGAATCAGAACGTTAGGTACTTTGTTTGGAACTTCAAGTCACTTTGACTTTGCTGAAAGTTCCCGGCCACTTTCGCTTTAACTTTGTTGGAAGTTCCAAACCACTTTAGCTTTAGTTTGTTCCCAATTAGCCGGGTAAGTTACCCCGCCTTTACAAAAGTGAAGTTGTTATAACTGAATGGAAGCAATTATTAGGGTCATCCAGCTGTCTTTTAAACAGCCAAATTTCCATATTTTCTAGACGGAGGGCCACTTGTCTTCAACTGAGTTTTTGAGGTCAGCTGTTCGAACCCTGTGAATCCCGGCTGTCGACCTTCAGAGTGGAAAGGCTTGTAGGGCGACATTCTATAATTGAATACGCGACTTTGGTAGAGACGATCAACACACTTAAGATTTGAACCCCTGACTCGGAGGATGCGACGAAAGGATGTTGCCGATTTACTTGTGTCATCCAAAAACAAAAACAAAAAAGGGGCATTTGTCTGTGATCCAAAAACAGAAAAAGGGAGCACTTGCGAGATTCATCGTACTCAATGATGGTCATTGCTTTGTATTCGTCACAGAGATCACTTTCAGTAGGTCGATTTGATTCAAGTTATTTGTTTCAGCATGAATTCAACTAAAAATTATTACCATTTTGCAGATTGCAAATAAATTCATTCAAAAATTCTTACCATTATGCAAATTGGAACTCATATTTGTAGACAAATGCATTGTTGTCTACGAGCAAGGGCACTGTTTCAAATATATAGTTGTAATGATTAGAGATTGGGCCATGTGAATTGTTAGTATTCCCATATTTATAACATGACACAAATATTTATTGGCAAGGGCAAGGTTCCAATGTACCATTTTTTTCTAACATATATTGTAAAATTGTTATAGTTTTAGGTTAAATGTTCTATGAAATTATTTTTTTCCGGTGATATTCAGATTTGAGTGATTATTTCTGTATAATTGGAGTCTTATAGAATTTTTTAACATGCTGAATTCAGAAATAGATTTTAAATAACAAAAAATAGTAATTTAGTTCAATTCTAATCAAAAAAATCATTTCATAAAACAGTATTAAAACACCATTGTATGTAATATTTACTCTATTAAACTTATCATATATTACAATAATTGGACTTAACATATATTACACAATAATTACCATATATTATTGTGTTGTATTTATTTTATTATGGTTACCAAAATTTGCTAATATGTCCATGTATATTTTATATTTTAGTGTTTACCCACTTGACTATGTAACATATGAATATACTTAATATGTATTTACATGATGTCCATGTATATTTTAGTGTTTACCCACTTGACTATGTAACATATGAATATACTTAATATATATTTACATGTTGATATTTAATATGAATATACTTAATATATATTTACATGTTGATATTTAATATGAATATACTTAATATATATTTACATGTTGATATTTAATTGTGTTACTATATTTAGCTTATTATACTTGACTATGTAACATATGAATATACTTAATATGTATTTACATGATGTCCATGTATATTTTAGTGTTTACCACTTGATATTTAATATGAATATACTTAATATATATTTACATGTTGATATTTAATATGAATATACTTAATATATATTTACATGTTGATATTTAATATGAATATGCTTTGTAAGAAGTAAAATTATAATTATCTTGCTATTAGAAGCTCTCATGGGCGGGGAGCAAAATAGGAAGTACATGATAAGCATAGTAGAGTTAGGAATTTGTGGGAGGAAACCAGTCCACAGGCTCCATCAAGTATCAAGCTATTCCATTATTCCTCTGACCCTATAGAGTTTATACTGCATGGAGGCCTTCATTTCTTAACAAAATAACATAGAGTCCAGCCAAATAAGCAGTCATGCAAACGGTTGCCGGTAGCTAGACATCACGGAGTATTGGGCGCGTAGTGCGGATGTAAATACATCCGATTAGTTTCCTTCTCTATGGAAGCGTCTGAGTGAAGCCCCAAATCATATCTCCTACCCCATACGCCCAGCATGTTAAGCGCTCTCGCGAGGAAGTTGCATCTTTATCTGTTTCCATGTTACGCGCCGTTTGAATCTTCACAGGAGCTCTCGGATCCACAGGTAGTGATTCCCTCTGGTATCCTTGAGGGGCAGAGTCTTGAGGGGCCGAATCGCAGGAAGAGGTCAATCTGCTCGTCCGCTTCCACAGAGAGTAGCGGAAGTTAGGAGTCGTCCAACTTTGTGAATCTGCGGGCTGAATTCATATAGAGGCAGCTAGAACATCCCATAGGCTGCCATTACGGAGTGGAAGCGTCCGGGGAAGGGAGTCGAGCGCCCACCGAAAGTGGTGAAAGGTTAAACTCGAGTCACGGTGGAGGCAGCCGTCAGCTTAGTGGGCTGACCGAACCCGAAGCCACAGCAGCGGGAAGAGTGGCCGGAGACTCCATGCTTTGCGTGGTAGAAAAAGAGTGGCCAGAAGAACTGAGGGATGAATGACTGCGCGGGGAGATGCTCGAAGGAGGAAAGTGACGAGACGGAGAGGGGCCAGGCAGAGGCTTCCATGCAGAGCCCGTATCGAAGCGATCCGGATCGCAGCGGCATTGGTAGGAAGCACATGAGAGCCTGCCGTGGTGAAGGTGGTAATGATCGCAGGGGAGAGGCGAATACCGGAAGGAGAGCTCGATTACGCTAGGATCAGCAGCGAGAACACCCCAAAACAAAACCATCATTTGCAGGCCAAGAGGCCAGTCGCGGTAAATGGTCCATTAAAATGCGACACGGTCGGGATCTACGAACCCATTTAAGCCGGGGAGGCGAAATTCCATTGCTACGTCCCGGCGATCCGTCCATCCTCCTCGCATGCTGCCGCGTATTAGCACTAACCCCATCCGGGGGTATGGAATATACTTAATATATATTTTGTAGTGATATTTAATTTGTATTTACTATATTTACTTGTATATTTAATTGATTATTTTTAAAGATTATAAATTAAAATTTATTGGTATTTTAGTTTATTATGTAATATATGAGTATATTTAATATATTTAGTTTATTCATTTATAATATATAAATATATCGATATATATATATAATTGTTATGCTGATATTTGAGTTAAGAATATGTGTTTTTTTTCTTGAAGGTTATATGTTCAAATTTGGAGAGGGTAGAGTGTGTACTTTTATAAAACTAAAGCAATCAAATGAATTATGAGGGTCCCTTCTCCCACAAATAAAAGGATTTTATACATTAAATTGATGTCTCACTAGGTTGTGATGTTATATAATTTAACAGATTCAAATTTAATTGGATCACTATCAAAGAAAATTACAAATCAAATTTTGTTGATCAATTTCACAATGTAAGATATGAACATATCTACAAAGTACAATAATGAGAATAATGTTAACTCTAGAAGGACAAAAAAAGATCAATATTGTATATCCTTCATTGATTATTTTTTAAGGAATTATAAATTAAAATTTGTTGATATTTAGTTTTATTATGTAATATATGAGTATATTTAATATATTTAGTTTATTCATTATAATATATAAATATATCTGATATGTATTTTATAATTGTTATGCTGATATTTGAGTTAAGAATATGTGTTTTTTTCTTGAAGGTTGTTAGTTCTAATTTGTAAAGGGAGTAGAGTGTGTGTACTTTATAAACTAAGCAATCAAATAATTATGTAGAGGGGTCCCTTCTCCCACAAATAAAAGGATTTTATACATTAAATTGATGTCTCATTAGGTTGTGATGTTATATAATTTAACAGATTCAAATTTAATTGGATCACTATCAAAGAAAATTACAAATCAAATTTTGTTGATCAATTTCACAATGTAAGATATGAACATATCTACAAAGTACAATAATGAGAATAATGTTAACTCTAGAAGGACAAAAAAAAGATCAATATTGTATATCCTTCAGTTATAAAAACATGAAATGACAATAAAATTGTTAAAGCAAAAGGCAAACAATCTTGTACACTTGGGACATGCTTGAGATCTCGTGGGACTACAAGTGATTGTCATTGAATAGTAGAAACTTTCTTTGGGGCTTTTGTGTCCTACTTTGTTGGGCCTATTCAATGCAAAGTTTGGGAGGGCTCCTCAATGTCGTCCTTATGGTGTTGTAAATGGTTTTACATTGGCAATTTGGACCCAATGTTAGAACCAAAAATGAAATTGGAATAAGCCTAGGATTAAATCAAGACTAATTGGAACCAACCAAAACACTAGGTTGAAGAGTCAATCAAACTAGTCAACTAAAAAATACATAAAATGTACAATATTTAAGTGTCCTTAGCCTTCCATGGACACCATTGCTATCATTCAAAACTTCACAAAATTAAGCTAAATCAAACTAAATCAAGTTGAATTTAACTATCGAAGAGAAGAATGGATAGGTGAAAATTGTAATGGATAGTTCCCTATCGTTTGTTAAATGGGGTTGTTAGTACTAGGAGCATTGACTCATGTTTAACGACCTAGGAAACTTTGCAATGAGTCTGACCAACAAAATAACCATATACAAGCTACAATTACCCACTGCAGAAGAAACCCATCACTTTTAAGATTGGAATGCCAACCCACTTCATGGAATTGTAGAGGCAAGCTTATTTAGACATGGCCTTGATAGCCAACTTGAAACCTCTTCATTTATTTCACACCTCCACCACCATTGCCCTTCCTATGGTATTTTGCTCTTCCTATGGCATTTATACTCGCAAATACACTACATTCCATCGAAGTGGGAGAGGCTCCATTTCATTGTTGAATAACAAATGTGAAGCATCCAAGGATATTAACATGACATGATTAAAATATTCCATATTTTATAGTTTATTATTATTATTTTAACCCTAATAATTGCCTTGAAACCTAGATGTATTTTTTTACATCAATTTGTTTAACCAATGATAAATAACATCTTTAAATTTTAGAGATATAAAAAAAGTCTTCATTTTCAAAATATTTCGTTCGATAAGTTGTTTTCTACATGGACTGTCATAAGTTATGAAAAAATTAGCAAATTAAGAGCTACTCAAACATGGTTCACTAGCAAAGAGACTAATAACATATATGTTCATGTACATCAATAAATTCAATTCCAAACCATTAGACACCAAATGTGCAATTTCCCTATATGGACTAATAACATATATATTCATGTACATCAATAAATTCAATTCCAAATCATTAGACACCAAATGTGCAATTTCGCTATATTTATGGTGTGTAAGGGTGAGTATAGTAAAATAACATCTAGTGCAATTTATATTTGAGACAAAATACATAAACATTGGGGTAATAAACAACCCTAAGTCCAAAAAATATCATGCTCCAACAAATAAGTACATATGAACAAAATCATCCCTTACATGGAGATCATCATTAGTATCATAGTCCTTTGCATCTTCCCCCACATCTTCTTCAATCCTTCAAAGACATTAGTGTTTGGTGTTATTTGTTAATCCAATTCCATCCACCCCAAGTCATTATCCTCAATTTTTGTGGGTCGAGATTCCACAACCTATTCCAAGGAGGGAACAATATCTCCAAGACAATGGGATTTCCATGAAGTTTATTTTTTAATAGTGGTATGAGACCATTTTTTATTTTACTAAATTGCTATATAGATGGGTTCAATTCAAATTGGAATTGCCATGAATTGGCATATTTAGGATACAATTAGCCCAAATTGATTAATTCAAATTGAAATTGACTAAATTGAAATTAACTTACCAAATTGATCAATTCAAATTGAAATTGACTAAAATGAAACAAACTAATTTGATTTATCAAGTATCAATAATGTTTTTATTTAACTCATAATTATAAAATTTTGGAATCCATAATGTTAGTGTTCACTAATTTAAATGAGCTCAGAGTTGGGGCAAATATGTATATTGAATTTTTAGAGTCATGACTTGGTCTTGTGAAGACCAAAACATAACTCATTTAAGTGTGCATGTATATATTTTTACGTGGTCAGTCTAGTACTTGTGTAATTATGTGGTTCTTTGGGCCAAATAAGTCCAAAATCACACTTTATGTTTAGAAGGTTTGGAGCGTATCACGTCAATAAGAGTGATTGGTCATGTGTGCTTAGTCATTCATGAGTCATTGGTCACAAGTCTTTCAAAGTTGTCTTTCATCATTCCAAAGATCAAAATCATGTCAAATGGTCATCATGAGAATGTAAAGGTGTGTTATGGTATGCCCTTGAGTCTTGTCAAGTTGAAGTGTGCTTTTGTATTGCTCAGCCATATGGACAAATCATTCTCCTCTAGTGCTAGGAACTTTCGCAACGAAAAGTTGTCATGATTTTGTTGATTTTACCATGCAATCATGAGATTTGGATCGAATTTTTGGGTGTGAAGGGATAAGTATGCATCCCTATCTTATAAAATAACTTCCTTCATTCGAAAGAATTCCTACCATCAGAAAGCTATGAAGAACTACACGTTGTGAAATTGTCCTGCACACTGCGAAACTGCTATGCTCACTGCAAAACTATCTTGCACGCTGCAAAATTGTCCTGCACGCTACGAAACTTCTTTGTTTGCTGTGAAACTTCTTTGTTTGCTGCGAAACTGTCTTGCACGCTGCAAAACTGCTTTGTTCGCTGCAAAACTATCCTGCATGTTGCGAAAGTATATTTTATTCATAACTTTTAAACCGTGTGCTCGTTGGCCATGAAATTTTAACAGAAGATGCATTAGAATAAGATGAATAAACTCACTTAATTTAATGTAAAAATACTTCACGATTTTCGAGAAATGAGCCACTGCCACCTACAACCATTTTTAGATTTTCTCGAAATCCGTGAACTGGGTTTTGCTCAAATTGTTTTTGGAAATGAATCATAATCATATTAACTTGTTGGAAAAAAATCAGACCAACCCAGTTCGTCATTTGGGAGAAACAAGAAAAAATATCAGTTGCAGAATTTTTAAGGAAGTTTCGCAGCGAAAGTTCGTTGAGAAAGTGGACAAAGTTCTAGAATTTTTGGAAATTCGTGGGGATAGTTGTCCAATCGACCAGATTAGCTCCAAATATAATTTGTAGGTTGATTATAAGATTTTTTTCATCATATCATGCAATCAAATCATATTTTAACATATTTTTAGTGGGTCAAAAACCAAATCCTAGAAAGTAGGATATGGACATATTTTGTAATTATTTCTTTCCTATTGTAACCTCTTCCTATCTTTAGATAAGGAAGGATTTCAACCTCCTTAGTATCAGATATGATGTAATTCTATATATTGAATGAAGAAAAAGGTCTAATGGGTTCGAGTGGGAGAAGGAGAAAGACCTCTCTGTTTTGTAGTATTTTCTATGTTGAAGACAAGTGATCAATACAAGAAGTACAAAGCTTTTCATCTCAATGATTCATGTGTTTATGTTCTCTGGTGATGTGTTCCTTTCTTTGTTAATGTGTTTTTCTTTCCGCAGTTAATCATTTTTGTGTATAATCTTCATGCTTGATTGAGTTTATGTAATTCATAATTCATGCATATGCTATGAGTTATAACAATTAAGCATTTCATTACCTTCCTCTAAAGTCAAATATAAAATTCATCCCTGATAGATCCTTTATGTTTGATGGACTATTCTCCTAATTTCTCCCACCATACTACAACAAGTTTTGAAAACCAGAGATCATTAGCTATCTTGCCCTTGTCACATAATTGCTCATTAACCAATGATTGTTCACTTTGATTTATAATTAACCCTTGACTCCATGCCCAATGGATTCCTTCTTAGCTCTTCCATCACATCTATAAACCTTGTCATTTACCTACAGTTCTGGCCACTGAACCTAATTTACAGTGAGAGATCCCTCTCTAGTTTGGAAAGGCTATATTCCAAGCCTAAAGTTGGTTTGAAGGTTACATCCGTGGTTTTCCTCCCACAACCAGGAAAATTACGGAGTGATAACATTTTGGTGCCGTTGTCGGTGAACAAAAGGTTCCATCTTCTCCAGGAGAGAACAACAAAGATCATATTTGACTTCTGATGGTGAACGGAGGCCACGCACAAAGAAGGTTGTACCATTCACTTGATGACTCCAATCAAGCTATAATCAAAGTCAAAGACTCCACTGGAGGACGAGATCCATTGACAGAGATATGAAAGGACATCATGGGGAAAACCATGTACCAAAAGTTGAGTTTTATCCACAACATAATATTTGTTTTTTCCAACTATTTATTGTCCTTTCCTGAACATATCAAAATGATTTTCTATTGTTTACTACATTCTGATGAAGACCATAAATATGTACTTGATTCTCCTTTTTTGAAAATTGTATATTTTGCTTCTTGCATTGATAACCTTGACCAAGATCCTACATCCAAATCACATGATATTTATGATCAATATTGTAACCCTCATGTAACCAAGGATGTTGTTATATCTCTTATACATAATCTAAAATGATCCAAGATCCAAGAGAGATATAAACCCTTGAAACTGCCATATATCCTTCATGATTTTCCAACAAAATAGTACAAGTACATTTCTAAATTTGATGGGGAATCTGAGAAAATCATAGCTGAAAAACATATCCAAGATTTTGATCATTTTTCAAATCTTTTTGAAATTGAACATGATGATGTGTACACGCAAGCATTTTCTCAGTCACTACAAGGGAATGTTAAATAATGGTTTAGACACTTACAACCCGGATCCATCAGCTCATGGGAGGAAATGAAATACCACTTTCTGAAATTTTGGGGTGAGAGAAAACCCTTGGATTAGCTCCTTTCAGAGTTTTATTCCATGAAGAAACAAGGGAATTAGACCGTGTCAATGTTTAACATGAGGTTTCATAGTTTGTATCATAAGATGCCTAAAGGGATTCAACCCACTGAAGTTGCTGCCATGCTCTATTATGCAACAACCTTTCATCAATATATGTCTTTTCTTTTGATGGAGAGGAGCTATGTGACCCTACAACATATGTTCAATGATGCTCAGGAGGTTGAAGACAATCTTCAAGCATGTACGACGCTGAAAAATCAGATTAAGGATTGTTATAACCCTAATTTGCCCCAGACATGCTTACCTGGCATCAKGCGATCTCAGATTCCTTCTTTGCCAAAACAYTGCTGAACAACTCTTTAAAAAACCTCTTTTATAAGGGCCCACGTGCCCTACTCCATTACTGCAYGCGTGTACACGCTAGCTGACCTAAAACAACCCGCATGTACCTACAAAAGCATGAAAAAATGAAAGTTGTCGACGAAACACACAACTTTGGGTGAGTTAACTGAAACTCCTAGCCATGCATGGCCGAGGGTTCSACCAAATACCTAGCTCCTTCTAGCCTATAAAAGAAAGGGTAGGGGTCCCATTTGAGAAAGGAGAATAATAGTAGAGAAACTCTACCCAATTTCACATTCCCATTGTCCCAACCCTTTAGCCATCCTTGTGAAAGAAGAGATACAGAGCAAAGAAGTTGGAGGGCAGTTGAAGAGGAGCCCAGGATCAGGTTCGTAGAGCAGTGGCTGGTCTCGACATTGTAAGTTGATTCATTAAAATTAATAAAAAAATGTTTTTCCCATCCCACTATATGAGTTCTTCATAGTTTATTGAATATATGTTTGAATCTCTAAACCATTAATCTGTAGGTAAAATGCATGTATAGTTTGTTGCTTGTTTTGTATGCAGGTCAGCCTTGGGAGGAGAGCTGCCAACAAGCAATCAAGTGTGAAGAAGGATCAACATCGAACGTCTGGAACAAGGTATGTTCCTTTAACCATATATTTGCTTAAAAGAAATGGGAATTAGGTCTGGGACGATGGTAGAAAGTAGGATTATTTCGGCCTTATCTGCATGCATAATATAACCCTAAATTCTAGTACGTAGGGGGATTTCCCACCACAACAGAATTGGTGACCATACTGGGGATGTCTCTAGGGTTCCTAGGAATATTTTTGGGTATTTTTAAAACACTGGTTTTATTTCCTGTTTTTGAAGATTTTGCAAAGTCTGAGCTAACAAAGATTCTTGTCTTCCATACCATCGATCTCTATTTCTTTGCTTGATTGTATTTTTTTTCGAGACCCACAGAGGTATACGCGGCCTACATAAGGTCTGCACACGTGTACCCGCACCCTAATTTCTTACAGTCCGCGTGTAAATGCTAGCTGAAGAAGTAACAATAGCGTGTATGATTCCAGAAAAGTTTTGAGGCAGTCATCCTCTTCCCTGTCATA
Source organism: Picea sitchensis (assembly GCA_010110895.2). Classification (NCBI taxonomy): domain Eukaryota; kingdom Viridiplantae; phylum Streptophyta; class Pinopsida; order Pinales; family Pinaceae; genus Picea; species Picea sitchensis. The sequence goes on from SNQJ01S0039894.1 coordinate 62,713, forward strand.
ATCAATCATTCTCAGGGGTTTTCTGGAACTCTTTCTAGTCTTTGTTGTTTGCAGTCTATAGCTTAAGGTTCACCTCAGATTGGTTTGTTCTACGAATTTTTCCTTATATTGTTTTCTTTTTTCTGTTAAAGAAGGTGTCTAAGCCTTCAAGAGATCCCGGTTCTCAGTATCAGTGGTCTCTTCTTGGTTTGGATTGTCTGTTTTTATTTGTTTCAGAGTTTTAGAGATACACACGGCGTGTATAAGGCCAGAACGCGTGTACACACCCTCTGACTCTATATAGTTCACGTGCACATGCTTGTTGTTGAATTGTCAGCAGTGTGCTTATGAAGGACAATTTTTGTTGAGGGTGAGGCAGTCATCCTTTTCCTTGACAAGAGTTATACCTTTCAGGTTTTTTGAATCTCTGTCCTAGCAGTCAATAGCTTAGGTTTGATCTCAGCCATAGCTTTCTTTTTTCATTTAAAAATTTTCATCAAAATTTTCTTTAGGGTTTTTAGACAAGTGTGAGAGTCATTTTTTAAGTTGCTAGTGTGTGATTTCTTGAAGTGATTCATTGCGATCTGCGATTAGGCCAGAAGTTTTTCTTGGTTTTTTCACTTGTTGATATTTTTCCTTTTTTCTTTGTGAGCATTCAAATAAATAAATAAAAAATATTTCATTTATTTGTTTGGTTGAAAAGTGTTGTTTTGCATTAGTAACCAAGGAAAAGTCTTTGCTTTCATAAGTTCTTGACAGTTTACTTAGATTGTAAGTAGCTCATAGTCGAGTGAAATGCTACTTTGAGTTTGTTGTTCAAAAGATCTTAGAAATTCTTTTAAAATTTGAAAAGTTGTTGAAAATTTGCGTTAAGTGAAGGTTTTTGTTTTCAGCTTTCTGTTCATTTTTTACTTTCGTCTTTCAAACATCACTAGTTTCAATTTCATAATCTTTGACATAAGACAAGCCATAAAATTAACGCTAAATCTAAAATTCATTAGACTTTTATGTTTGTAGGGTCAACCAATTAATTCAGGATTAGGGCCTTGAATTAGGTTGGAGAGGAAACTCTTCAAGGCCATTAAAATCAAACATTAGAGTCTGAGTTAGGGAGTGTCCAAGTCCAGTATCGTGAAATTTATTCGGGACCCCCCTCTAATACAAGGGATAAACACGAGGTCGCATAAGGAAAGGTAGCGGAGATAACCCCTCCAAAGATGGACCAATCGTAGTGGAGAACACATATAGAGGGTTTGTCTTGGGATTCCGTCGATTGCATTTGCTACGAAACTTCGTGGGTCTCGAATCCATTCGAGGTATTCAGTTGTCTTCAGGACCACTTTCTCTTGATACCCTTTACAGGTTTCGGGCTCGATACCCTACTCATTGTGGTCTACCCGAATTTCGACTGTACCCGCCTGGCGACTGTTCGCACGCTGGCATCCTAGTTGCCTATCTTTTTTTAGGGATATACACAGGTGACTGCGGGGGTATACCATGGTACCTAGGACAGACATCGGGCCATGCTTTGCAGAGTATACCCAGAGAGTGATTCTGTGTTCGAGTTTCACTTGCACCAGTAAGTTACTCTAGTGTTGGCTATTGTAACTGTTCTTCCAATTAATTTAGTGTTTGTCTGTTTTGTCTTATAGGGACTTTTTTTAGTGTGTGTTGTTTTTGATCAACTAGAACGCCCTAGAGTGTCTTTGATATTCTCACATAGTGGAGGATCACAAGCTCCGTCGGTCACTAAGGTTTCTTGGCATGCCGCTGGTTACACTGGATCCACCCCCGCCACCACTAAGACAAAAGTTAGACCAACAAGGGTCTTTTGAAGCGACCGGGTCACAAGAAATTGTGCCCGACCAACATCCAGAGGAATCGATCGTTTTAGACCTTGGAGCTAAATCTTTTGGTCTAGTTGAAACCTCCACCACTGATCTTTCGGCACCCACCATCGTACCGGTTCATCCTTACGAGTGCCAGACAGTGTCGCACGCAGCAATGGAAACAAATTATGTTACTCCTTCTGGGAATTATTCAATTCCCACTACGGTTGTAACCACAAAAGAGTTTCCACCTCCTAACCCACCATCACCGGTCGGAGCCACCATGGTCTCGACCGCCTCTACATCACACAGTGGTCCGATCCCGTCTCTGGGGACGACCACAACCCATTTCCAACCAAGTGCGACAGACCCTCCATTCTCATACAAGATGCCTAGTTCAAGTACAAGTCATGTACTTTCCTACTCCACTTCACAGACTTTAGGTCTGGGGGCAAGGATTTCTAACGCTTTTCTGCAAGGCCACATGGGAGGCACTTCTACTCCCTTTAACGCTTTCCCTTATGGAGGAGGTCATATCCCTCCTTCGTCCCCTTCGCTCGGTGGCACTCACCAGCTTTCCACCGGGCCGCCTGCACACCATAGTTTATTTGGAGCAGGGAGTCAAGGACGACCTTCACATATTATGCCGATAGGTTCGACACCATTTTCTTTGTTCGGTGTGTTTGGTAACAACACCTTCTCGTCCGCTACTTTCCCGACTGGGGGCAATCCCGGTTTCAAACAACCTATTCCTATGCAGAGTACTATTCCTGCATAGGGGGCACACCCAAGAACTTCTTCCGCATCAGGGCCTTGGAATTCTTGGCAAGGATTCGTTCCCTCATTAGGAATGCCGATATGGGGTGATTATTTTCACAATCAATGGAACTTCGGACAAAGTACTATGCCTATCCCCACGGGACCGACATGGGGAAACTCGTCCCAAAGTCCTTCGAATGTAATGCATGCCCAACCATCTATGTCCTATTTTGGAAATCATTTGATGGTGTATCATCACACGCAAAATCCATACGCTGTCCATGGCCATGATTTTTACCAGAACCCAGGCCAGCAACTGAACTTTTCATGGCAACCTGGTGCCAGTCAAACTCCAGGCCCATTTTTCCCAGGTTATCACCAACAACCCAAACTACCCTTCCTGACAACCTTACATTTTCCAGACTTGAAAAGGTTGTTGAATGACCCTATCTATCACGATTCACATTGGCCTCCTATGCTGATGAAGTTTCCTTCGGACATCCCAAAGTTCGAGGCGAAGCCTAATGAAGATCCAGAAGATCATGTGACTACCTTCCATCTTTGGTTATCATATAACTCATTGAAAGATGACTCCGTACAGTTGTGATTGTTTCAACGTACTCTCATTGGGAGTGTCGCGAAATGGTATATTGAGCTCGATCGCTCAAGGTACTCTTCCTTCGGCGAACTGGCGATGACTTTTCTAAACCATTTCCAGTTACCTGTGAGATACGACGCTGGCACTGAATTTCTAGCCAATTTTTCACAAACAAAAGCGGACCATATCTATGATCACATCCGAGAATGGAGATACTGAAAGAGTTTAATTAAGGTACCAGTGCCACCAGCATTCCTGATCGAGTGGTTCCTTAAGTCTTTGGTCTCACAGTTATCCAAAGATGTCGCGACGTCGGGAGTATTTTTCGAAGAAGACGTCATCATGAGAGCTCAACAACTTGAACTAATCTATTCTCAGTCTGGTTTATTATACGAGATCTTTCCAGATGTGCCACGCTCAATACTTGATAAAACCAAATAGAGAGCTAGAACGCATGCCGATGGTATTGTTGGTTCAGCACAAACAAATCTCGTTAAGTAATTGACAAAGTAGTTGTCTATATAACACACAATGACCAACCAAAGTACAGCTTTGGCTGCTCCCCCTACCAAAACGTCAGATGTACACACAGTGCAATCAACTAATCCAAAGGCCACCCAACAGCCTGAAGAAAAGAAAAAATAACGAAAGAAGGGAAAGGGCGATAAAAACCCTACCGATAATGCTGGCGGGGACAACACTCAGAAATGGAAGGCGAGGTATCCATGCAACTTGTGCGCGGAAGACCACCTGACCCATCTATGTCCTCGGCTTGCAGAAGCCCAAAAGTTTGTGACACAACAACAACCTGCTGTGTTAACCAATCCATTTCAACATGGGAAAAATCTAACCCAAGCCTCTCCAAGCACGGAAGGGGGCAGCCAAGGACCCTCTCCGTCTTCGAATAACCCTGCATCCGCGAATGTATATATGGTGAAGGGTGATGCTTTTATATTGACTAGAGTGCATGAATATAGTAAACCAAGCATTTCTGAGAAGGGAAAAGAAGTCGAACTCCCATATCTTCCTCTACATATTAAGAAGACGTTGGGCGAAACAATGACACACATATCCAAAGGCGCATTCAAAAAATCTTCTCACAACCCAAACGTAAGGGCTGCCCAGAACTATTTTGTGGTGGAAGATTTATCACAAACCCCTTGTGCGATGTCCACTTTGGAGGTCCTCCAAAGCTGCCCTTCCCAGAGGAAAGTCTTGTTAACCACTTTAGGATCTACCGAGACTTGTAATCCGGGTACAATCATGCTGGATACAACCGACTTAAAACCTCGTCTTCCTTACCACATAGCGTTTCAGATAGTAGTGGCTTATCCCACGAAAACTTTTACTTGGAATATATTCTGCACGGTGGTTGATGAGGGAACCTCGACATGTGTTATGTCATTGGCATGTTGGAAGGCCGTTGGCCAACCCGTTTTGTCTCCGTCACCTACTATCCTCACT
>SNQJ01S0039894.1:67351-95522 GCA_010110895.2 Picea sitchensis
AAAATGAAAATGTCTCCTTGGTATATATAGGAGACTAGGAGGTATAATTACAACTAATGGCCTAAAGCCGACATAAATAAAATAACATTACTAATATAATATGCCCCAATTAAGGGGTAATGAGGTAATATTAGGGCTTAACAAGTACGCGCTAAAATGATGAAGTGTGCACATTCCAGGATACCGTGCGCAACAAACTTAAGTGCTCACGATTTTGAGGCTAGAGAGCCTTTTGTGTATATGTTGTGTTTTATAGGTTGGTGAGCCAGTTATTATAAGCTAGGAGGATTATGTGTTGAATTAGGCCAGAGAGCCTAGATGCTAAAGGCCACTGAGCCTATTTATGTATATGTAAATACTCATATCATTAATATAATACATTCATTGTGTGTATACTGACCACGATAAAAGGGCATGGGGGACTAAACTCCACTAGTTAGGGAAAGGGGGCTAAAAGTTAAGGATAAGGGGTTAATCTAGGGAGCTTAAGACAAAAATGAATATTATATTAATATTCCTTAAAGTATAAAGTATGGATAATTATTTTATCCTAAGTTCTAAGGATGGGGACAAGTGGGACAAAGTAGCTCTCAACATGACAAGTGTCAAGTTGGGAACATGCATACATATAGTCTTGACTTAGTTCATTTGCCCATTCATTCATTCATTTTCCATCATCATTGAGAGACCCATGCAGTTGTCCTTCATACCTTCTTGTACCCTTACCTATACATGTACCCATATCCGTGCTCGTAACCATACATGTACCTATACTGGTATATGTACCTGTACTTGTACCCGTACCTGTATCTGTACCTAGTTATCTTGGGAGTTGGACTGAAGAGGCGGGTTGTCAGGCTCGTGAGCAATTTCTCTCTAGGTGAGAGAATTGTTGGGAATTGATTTCCCTAAGGTGCCAAACTGCAGCTACAGAGCTCTGAGACTTCCTGTTTGGCCTATTGTTGAAGCCTTGAAAAGGAAGTGGGGTAGCCGAAGGATTGTTGAGCAGGGAAGGGGCACACTTCTTAGGGTGGGACAGGCATGTGGGGAATGAGGGACTGTAGGCTGTTAGTTTGAGTTGGCATCTGTGACGGAGTCTTTCCTATTGTCTGAGATACGTCAGCGTGGTTAGGAATCCCTTTACTCGGGTGGAGTTTAGTCCCAGCTCGGGGGTGACCCACTGCTGAGAGTGATGAGAAACGTGGTCTAAGGCTGTGAGTTTCATGGAAGTTCTGCACACAGTTGGTGATATTTTTACCAAGATAAGTGTCCATTTTGTGTTAAATTACATGTTGCATTATTATGTATGCATTTATTTTATTGGGTTATTTCTGTGTTTGGTTTATACCTGTCTTTATATTTATGGGTATTGCATGTCTATGTTGCATGTATATGTTATTGTTATTTTTGTATTAATCTATGCATTTACATAATGTATTTGTCTGTTTTAACTTATATATATAAAGTTTCGCAAGAGTTTTTGTGTGTATATGTTTTAATTTGCATACAGTTCGAAAATTTTATGTGGCATAGCCTAGCTGGATGATGGGGATGTTACATTTGGAGTCGGGGGTCGAAATCCAACTTCCCCCCATGATTTGGGCCTCTTCCTGGGCTCAGATCCCCTCTTTTAGGGCCAAAATCCAACACAATCAGCATAATAATCCATAAAAGAATACAACTCCAATGTTAAAAACCCACATTTGGCAAGTATTTGGGCACACACCCCTCTATCTCTGGGCTTCAGGTCACATAGATGGCCCATGTGGCCGAACGCTGGGCTAAATAGTTAAGCTGCCCCTAAAACTGTGGCACCTAGTCATGTGGGTGTGACATATGGCCATGCGCTAGTCCATATACGCCCCAGGTCCTCTGCTCCTGGTTGACGGATAATATCTTGAGTCTTGTGCACCTTGGTCGACAGTCTAGGCCCATCGACCGGGCGCTCCCCCCCAATTTTCGTGCTAACGTAATTCAAATGTATATTATGCCACTTGTTAAAACAAGCAACAAAGTATCCCGACTGGTTAGCGCATGGTGGTTAGTTTTTGGCGTGCCTGGAGGTCGGGTGTTCGATTTTGCTGGAGTGCAAACAAAATTTTTGACTTGGCCTTCATTGGCCTCATCCGGGGTGCCATGTGGAAACCTGTGATTGGGCCACGTGTCACACCCGAACTGGCTCGAACAACTGAGTCACCTGCACAGTCACCCTTCCAACTTGCTTGCACAGCCAGCACCATATGCCACGAGTCATGCCAAGATTCTACCACATCACTGCCACCTATCATCCGTACCCTACCACATGTCATGACTTGAGCCTGCCACGTCACTGTATAGACTGCCACGTCAACATCCGTACAGTCTAGTCATCCACCACATTAGCACCCAAAAACTCCAAAAATGCCCGATACGGGTTACCTCCTGGTGTTGCCACATCATCATGTTGACGTCATCTTCCCTGTCATGTTGACGTCAGCAGTACCGCCTCTGACTATTGACTTTGACTTTTTTTTTCTTATTTGGGAAAACGTTCAGATCATCATAACTTCACCATACGGTGTCCATTTAAAAAAAAAACATACTGTCAGAAAATGAACGACGAGCCCTATGCGATGGTGCCCATTTTGTCTGATTCCAAGAACCTTGAAATTTTGGCCTTCCTGAATCCATTTTGGATCATTCCTCCCCACTAAGACCTTTTGGTCCTCCAAAAGGATATTAACCAGACATCAAGTGCGAGATAGGCCTCCCCACTTGTCCTTTGTCTTTAAACTTTGTCCCGTGCACCTATCACAACACAATAAATTGCATAATAACCATGACAACTAAAATCATATTGTTAGCCATTTGAACTCGTTCACATCTTTTTGAACCCACTACCATCCATGTGGAAAACATTAGCAGCGATAATATCATAAATATGACTGAAAATGAACCAATATGTTTGACGGTATTGCATGACATTAACTTATCTTGAAGCAAAGTATGATTGAAATCTCATCCTACAACCATCTCATGTTCATGCTTAATATCAAATGCTTTACTTGGCACAATTATAGGTGTATTGCTTGCATAAGTTGCCTTCTTTAATTGTTCCATTGTTAGAAGAGATTGATTTGTTTTTATATGATGATCATGCACAACATATTCATTGTCTTTATTAAACAAGTGATATTGATTATGTTCCCTGTAGAAGATTGTTTTGCGATCATATAAATAAGGGCTTCCTAAGGCCATTCCACATGTTTCTAGTGGCACCACATCACATATTACTTCATCCACATACTTAGATGTAATTGCAAACTTTATGATACATTGTTTTTTTATGGGCAATTTGTGATCTTTGCTTATCCAATATAGTGAATAGGGTTTGTGATGCATCTTATTTTTTAATCCCAATTGATTAACCACTTCTTCTGAAATTAAGTTAGATTGAGATCCACTATATATCAATGTATTGATCTTAGTATGTTTCATAATGGCCCTTATATGAAACAATTTACTTCTTGAATCAAAACCATCACCAATTTCACCTGTCAAACCAATTGTTGTAATCTTAGACTCGTCACCTGAATCTAACCCCAAGTATGTTGGTCGTGTTGTTGTTGCAACTTTTTTCCTCCCTTTCCTTTCTTTGAACCACTTCGGTCTCTTCTCTAAGTGCAATTGCCAACAATGTTCATCATCGTTCCCTTCTTTCTTGCAATGCTTGCAAGAGAGCTTCTCTTCCTTCATCGTCGCTAAATTTGCTTTCTTCCCATTCCCTTTGTCTTTTCCTTCTTTCTTTGAAGATGATTCCCATGATACACCAACTCCATTTTTTCCTGTTTCAATATATGTTGCTTGAACAAAAACCTCATCAAGATTATTAGGTCCAAACATGAATACAATATTATGAATATAAGTAAGAAAACCTCCTATATACTTCATAAGATTTTCTTGTGTAGTCAATGGAACATCTAGCATCAAAGCCAGCTTACGCAATTCATGAGTATATTCCTGCACCGATTGTCCTTTTCTTAACTTAAAACTTTTCCATTCAATTAAATCATTTTCCTTATATCCCAATGGATAGAACTATTTTCTAAGTGCAGAAATAAAATCATGCCATGATGGAAAAACTTTACCAACTTGTTGAGTTCCATGTTGCATCTTACTTTGCCACCAGATGAGAGTTGTTCCTTCAAGACGAAGTGATTCTAATATGATTTTGGTTGCTTCAACTTTGATTTGCTACACATTACAATATACCTCCATCTGTCTAGCCCAATTATCAATTTTCTCAGTATTAACTTCACCATCATACATAGGCAAAACAAATTTTACATCAAGTTTAAGTAATGGCATATCAAGCTTATGTTTATGGGAATGTTTTCTTGAATAAGTAGTATTCGAACTTGTACTTGAAGAAGAAGAAGAAGATGGAGATGAAGGAGGTGAAGGGGGAGATGAAGGAGGGTCCTCTCCTTCTTCACTTTTGTCTTGTTTTGAAGATTCCCCTTGAACTGATCTCTTTCGTTCCAAGTAATCATCATACAACACTTTTACCATCTCCAACATGGCAAAGAAAGCTATTTGAAACTCTCTTTCATTTTGAGAAAGTCCTTCTTCCAATGCCATCTTCTCACTTTGATATGTCCTCTTTCTTGATCCAATCTCAGGATCTCCTTCTACAAGCTCTCCTTCACCATGACTTAGCTTTTCCCCGATAATCATGCAAACTCAAACAACCAACTGTCAACCTGCTCTGATACCACTTGATCTATAATTGATCTTTTAAAGGCTATGGTTAAGCTTATGCATGAGTTGATTTACCATTTAGAAATTGAAGACAAGAAGAATATTTAATGAAAAAAGATTGCAACCATCATAAAGAATGTATAACATAAAATAAGCACTAAGAACACCAAACCATAACGCCAAAGATTGTTAACATAGTTCAACAAAGTTGCCTACGTCTTTGGGCCTTTGTCTCAATGGGGGAGGTTTTCTTATTAATCTTCAATGCTTCAAAAATACACCAGAAGTACATCAAATGGATTAAAAATTGGTCTGGTTGTGTTTTGCTCGACCTCAAGAATCCAACACAACTGACGGGACTGAAAAAGGCTAAGCGTAGCTCTTGGAAATGGCCTCCAAAGTTCACTTCCTCAATGGCTTCCCTGCATTAAAATGGCTTAAGATTCACAAATTCTTCAGCATTTTGTTGTTCTGAAATTTTTTTCCATGGAAAATAGGCTTGGTTACATAGATTTTCAGTTGGGGGTTGAAATCCAACTTCCCCCTATGATTTGGGCCTCTTCATGGGCTCAAATCCCCTCTTTTAGGGCCAAAATCCAACACAGTCAACATAGTCAACATAACAATCCATAAAAAATCCAACTCCAATGTTAAAAACCAACATTTGGAAAGTATTTGGGTGCATGCCCCTCTGTCTCCGGGCTCCAGGTCACATATATGGCCCATGTGGCCAAGCATTGGGCTAAACAGTTAGGATGCCCCTAAAACTCTGATAGCTAGTCATGTGGGAGTGTCATATGGCCATGAACTAGTTCATATATTCCCCGGGCCCTCTGCTCCTAGTTGATGGATAAGCTCCCAAGTCTTATGCGCCTTTTTCGGAAGCCTAGGCTCGCCGACTGGGCGCTACCCCCCAATTTCCGCGCTAACGCAATTCAAATGCATATTATACCACTTGTTAAAACAAGCAACAAAGCATCTCGACTGGTTAGTACATGGTGGTTAGGTATTAGCATGCCCGAAGGTTGGGTGTTTGATTCCGCCAGAGTGAAAACAAACTTTTTGACTTGGCCCTCATTAGCCTCATTCGGGGTGCCACTTGGCGCCTTGTGATTGGGCCATGTGTCACACTTGTACTGGCCCATACAACTGAGTCACCTGCACAATCACCCTGCCAACTCGCCTGCACAATTAACACTATACGCCACACATCATGCCTAGAGCTTGCCACGTCACTTCCACCTGCCATCCGTACACTGTCATCTTTCACGAACTGAAATGACACGTCATTGTATGGACTGCCATGTCAACGTCCATACAATCTAGTCATCCACCACATTAGTTCCCAAAAACACCAAAAAATCTTGACACGTATCACCTCCTGGTGCTACCACGTTAGCATGTTGATGTCATCTACCTTATCATGATGACGTACTGCTGATGTCAACAGTATGACCTTTGATTGTTGACTTTGACTTTTTTTTGCCTATTTGGGAAAAAATTCAAATCGTTGTAACTTCGCCATATGATGTCCATTTTCGAAAAAAAACATACTTCCGGAATTGGCACAACGAGCCCTATGCAATGGTGTTGGTTTCGCCTGATTCTGAGATATTTGAAATTTTGGCCTTCCTAGATCCATTTTGGATCATAGGATTAAGTTATAAGTTTGAGAAGTGTATGTGTCATTCCAATTATTTACACATTATGAAAGTTTAAAACAACATATTTAACTTACATTATAATAAAGATAATAATTACCCTTTTGCTTGCAAAATCTAGTGGTGGGGTAATTGGTATGTCACTAGGTTAGCGAGCAATAGGTCATGAGTTCGAATGCTATTGAAACTAGGGTTTCGACACACATTCAAGACATGAACTACATTGCAACAAACATGTGTAAATACTTGATATTTATGATGACCCACAAGGTCGTTTACCCGTAGGTACAAAGTTCAAATAAAACCCTTTTATCAACTCCAGTACTCATAATGCTCTTAAATACGCCCTTTGGTGTTAAATTCTTGAACAAACATAATTCTGATTCATTTTCTTTATGCACAGATAAAAAATGTGAAAGTGCTCAGGAGCACTTATTCTTAGCTCCTTTCCATGAGTGCTAAACTCCTTTCCTGCATGAGACCGAATTCTATAACCAACACCAATCCCTTAAGTTCTTAAACTCTGGCACTAATTCTCCATACAACCATGGGCTATCAGAATGTTGGGGTACTTGATGTATCGAGACTAAATCCATTTTATTTTATGTTTTGGTTTCGGTCCATCTATACCAGGTCACCGAAATGTCGGAGTACCGAGCCACATGCACTTAACCTCATTCTGCACCCAACTAAACCTCGATTTGGTTCGTTGGTTACCAGGAGATTAGGATGTTGGGGCATCGACAACACTTTCACTTTACGCTAGTTCAACAATTCCTTGAGGGGACGATAGGTCGATAACCTCGAACCCTACAGTGGAATCCGATGTTGGGAAGATCAGATGTCGAGATACCGGGTAATAATTTATAGTTGTTTTAAACTTGCACCAGGGGTTGGTATGTCAATGTCTAGGTTTTGATTATAGACCATTGATCTGGTAAAGCCTCCACCCCAGATTTAATCTCCTTCGTCGATGGACTTCCTTGATCTAGATTTATGAGCAAAACAAAATGAATAATAGACTGAATACAATAACACAAAGATATGGAGAACAACAATAGATATCCAGTGAACAATAACTTCTATTGAATAAATAAAATAGGCTGAAACTGTAAAACTGTAGAACTGAAAACACTTGCTTGAATGGTGGTAGCTATCTATGAGAAAATATGTGGATGTTATGCACATCCGTCTGAGAAGAATCATTACAATGAGGCTCTAGAGGCCTTTTTAACATTACTCCTGAATTCCAAAACCCTAGATATCCAAAAACCTAACCCTAGTATGAAACACCAAAAACTATGTGGGCCCTGATGGGTAAGTTGGTACCTCAGCTTCCTGGGGTCATAAATTTTGCATACAACCTTTGTTTTAGGCGCATGATAGCCCGTTAGAAAGGTATTTTCAAGAACTACACATTATGTTGTCAAACTCTGGCTCCGCCTGCATTTTGACCATGGAAAGCAAAAAAATACACTGTTTAGGGCCCCAAAATGACCCTGGAAGTATAAAAAGATGTACTAACATGAAAACATCCAAAATAAGCTAGTTGGATTAGGTGGGAGGCCACCAATCTCCACCTGGAATTAGTGTAGGGATTTAGACATCCCCGGAAGTGTAGAACCCACAATTACAAAGAATTACATAAGAACGTGCTAAACTAAAAACTGTCAAGAGGATCCAGTTAGAACAGCTGGGTGGCCACCAATATCCACTTGGATCAGTCCTCCCCCCTTAGGAAGTAATGGTCTCCATTGCATTGAGTGCCCCCATCAGATGAGGAAACTTATGCTTAATTTGGCCCCGGGTGAGCCACTTTCCTTGGTGTAGGAGATTCCCTGCCTTGACAACCCAATAAAGTTGGATCCTCTGCTGGTGAGTTCCCTTGACATGTGTGTCCACTATCTGATCAGTGGATGCTTGTTCCATGTAGTCAGGGTTGAGCTCTGTTGGTGTCAGATGTTTTTTGATATCTGAGGTGTCCAATAATGGTGGAAAATATGGTCGAAGGAGGTCCACATTGAACATTGGGTGAAAGTGAAGGAAGGGTGGGGTGTTGAGATCAAAAGCATTGCTACCCACAACCTTGGTGATAGTGTAAGGCCCATAGTGAAGTGGGAGGAGCTTTCGATGGGGCCCTATAAGGTACTCTTTCTGCAAATGTAACCATACCTTGTCTCCCACCTAAAAATTTTGTGGTACCCGGTGTTGATCATGGCGCTTCTTGTACTTAGCATTGGTTTTCTATAAAATCTCATGTACCTGTTGGTAGATGTGTTGAATCCACTCAATGAATTTGGTAGCTTTCTCGGCCTCAGACTAAACATGGGAAGAATATGTCTGTGTTTTTGCAAGAGGTAGTGCAATATCAATGGGACCCAAGGGTTGGAATCCCAGCCCCGCCTGAAAGGGGCTATGGTCGGTGGAGCTATGGAGAGCCTTGTTGTAGCTGTGATGAACATAGGGAAGACTCTCATCCCATGTACGTGGATTCTTAGAGTTATACATGCAGAGGATGTGCACAATCATCTAATTGATGACCTCTATTTGGTCATCAGTTTGAGGGTGGAAGGCAGTGGATTTAGTGAGTTTGGCATCCAACAGTGACCAGAGAATCAACCAAAATGTGTTGAGGAACCTGTTGTCCTGATCGGAGATGATAGTCTGTGGTATCCCAAAATGGACCCACACTTGTTTGAAGAAAATCTTGGCAGTATTTTCCATTGTGATCCTCTTCTTGCAGGTAGTGAGAATGGCCATATTCAAAAGCCGATCAACCAACACAAATATGAGATCATTGCCTTTCTTGGTGGACGGAAGGCCATACATGTAATCCATCGAGATGGATTCCCAAGGCCTCTCGAGAGTAGGAAGAGGGGTGTATAAACCTTGCTTCTTGATGGTTGTCTTGGCAATGGCATATGCAGTGAAAGATATGATATACTTGTTGAAGTCATGTCGAAGTTTTGGTTAATAAAAATGTTTCTGTAGAATGGCCACAATTTTCTCCATGCCAAAATGTCCAATCGTCCGACTGTAGTAGTCCTCCCAAATTATCTTTGCACGCTTGCTTGAAGTAACACAGAGATGGCCCAAATGGCATTAAATTCCATATTGAATGTGAAAACTGGTGACATTCATGCCTATACCCAAGAGCTGATAGGTGGTGGCGAAGTCTAGATCTTGTTGATAAAGTTGGGGCTACTCAGATGCCTCATTCCCACATGAATGGAGCATGATGGTGAGTTCAACCATGGGAGGTCGATTGAGGCAGTCAACGACATGATTTGTGCTCCCTGTCTTATACTTGATGTTGAGATGGAAATGTTGCAGGTAGGTGGACCACTTCTAATGGTGGTCATTCTGCAACTTCCCCTGTGTTTGTATGAATTAATGAGGCTTGTGATCAATGTGGATGATTGTCTCCTTTCACAGAATGTAATGTTTCCATTGATGACAAGCTTGTACAATGGAATACATTTCCTTGTCATAGGTGGGGTATTTTATGACAGTATCTGAGAGTGTCTCACTATGGTATGTTATAGAATGACCATGTTGAGTGAGAACTGCACCTACAACATAGTCAGATGCATCAATATCAATCTTGAATGGTTGTTGCAGATCAGGTAAGGAGAGTATTGGAGCTAAGCACAAATGATGCTTCAGATCATCAAATGTTTGTTGTTGTGCCTTCCCCCACGTGAAATTTTCCCTGCCACCACCCTTGGTCACTTGGTTGAGGGCCCATGCAATATGGGAGAATCCCAACACGAATCGTCGATAGAAGATGGCAAGTCCCTGTTATCCCCTAGCCTAGGGATAACTAAGGAGATTATGTCTCAAGGCCCACAAGTTATAAACATGGAGTATAGAGAGCCATATTGATTTGAGCCTGGCCCTGGAGGGCCCATCCTTCTTCTTCAATGCCTCCATCCTGTCAGTAGTAGTGGAATCCATCCCATCAGCCTGGTCCTTCAGCAATAGTGGGTCTTTCCCCATGAGGTAATGAGTCTGGGTATCATGGTATGTGTCACTCTGATTCTCAAAACATTTGAATATGTGCATTTAATTCTTTTTGCTTCATGATGTGTGCTTGGACTTTATGCCTTTCCACTTGTCCACACCTGGGGGGAATGACATGATGCCCTAGCAAGTTGGTTCCCTTAGGATTTGAGTTTCCACTAGGTGGGTTCATGAAAGATCATCGTTGATCCGGATTTATGCAGGAACAGAATGTAAGAAGCAAATAATAGAGTGTGCACAATAGTATTGCAGAGAACATAGTGATACAGTAAACACACACTTCTATTAATTAATGAAATAGAGAAACTGTAAAACTATTGAACAATACATAGCTAGAATGGTGGTAGCATATCCCTGATAAGAGATGTGGCGGCTACGCTCATCCGTGACCAAGATCCTTACAAAAAGAGGCCAAAGGGCCTTATTTATCAAAAGCAGGAAGGTAGAAACCAAAAACCTAACCCTAGAAGATGAAACGCCAAAAGTCAAGTGGGCCCTGTTTGGGTAAGTTAGTCCATCAACTTCCCGGAGTCATAACTATTGCATACGATCTCCGTTTAGGGCGCATGATAGCTTGTTGGAAAGATCTATCCGAGGCCTACAACGCTCGAGACAAAATAACATCATAAATGCTATTTTGTGAGAGCAACATACCCAAAAAAAAATCGTTTAGGGCCTCAAAATGGCCCCGGAAGTTCAGGACCCGAAAAAACTGCTAAAAATAGTAAATTACCAGAAATGCCAGAAAACTGTTTTGAGCCAGATGTAAAGGTGGGCAACCACCGATACCCATCTGGATCAATCATCCATTCCCACCATACGTATCACTTTTCATCATTTTCCTTCTCATCCACCCCCTACATTGGTTCGGGCATTGGGTTTGCCAAACTAGCAAAGGGTTGTACCTTTCCTTATGGGAAGAAGGGGCTAAAGGCCCAAAGGGTAAAAGTAGCTAGAAAAATATAAAATCCAAAAGAACAAAACATTCAGATGCTTTGCCCAGGGATCCCCGAGAAAGCAATAAAAGGATTCTCAACAACAAATGGAGGGATCCATAAAATAATAAAATCAAGACCTAGTTGGAGGATAGGGGGTCTCATCATGAGCCAACCTATTAGGTCCATGGGCATGTAGTGGTATGACACTACCATTCAGCTGGTCACCACGCTAGGGTAGTGGCTCTTGCTGGCATAGCCAAGAGAAAGGGGGTCTCATCACGAGCCAACCTTCACATCTTTGTGAGATGCTTGTGGGTAACACTGTCACCACTGGTCACCATGCCGGGGAAGTGTCCCCCAACTATTCTCTTGAAAGAAAAAGGAATAAGATAAAAATATAAGAGGCATTGAATGGGATTGGAAACATTTGCATCCATGACAAGGTGCAACTCACCCTTCAGAGGCACCCACAGGTAAGCCATACATTTCCCTGTCATCACTGCATCCATTGCTCAAACATCCCCACACCACCTCATCCACGTACATGACTTGGATTTGTCTTCACTTGGAAACATACCACATCCAATGAGAATTATCCCAATAGGACCTCCTGAAACCCTCTCCAAGCCTGGCTTGTAGAATAACATAACGTCTTTGAGAACTTGTCTGGGAAAGGGGGATTTTATGCACATGTTTAGATAACTTCATTATTAGACGTGATTAACATTACTATGATCCCTGTGAATTATGAGCCCATTCAGGGTGTACTTGTTATTGTTGCAGGGCCACACCCGATGGACATGTACACATGGGGAGATGATTAGTTCGGACCTCCATAGGGATAAAATCCCACCAGATGGATGTTGAGACCCTAGCCAGGGGCATACACATATCAACGGTTTGCATCAGAGAGAGAGGAGGATGTTCCACTAGAGACAGCCTGGCAGGCCTAGACCAAGGGGGGTCTTTCCCTCCCACTATGATGTTGGCCTTGGAAGGCCCATGACGTCACCTCTATGACCCTTGACGTCACCCAACGTTTGATGGACATGATGGAGGCACTTGTGTGCCAAGTGGCTTGATCCAGAGGCCTTGGGAGGCCTAACATTTTGCTCTTGGAGGCCAACGTTGCACCTAAGAGGCCCAACATCAACCTAGAAGGGAATGACATCACTTCTCTTGCTTGATTTAGGTTTTAATTTGTCATTTTATGTAAAAAACTAGATATTACATGTAAATTGTCCATGTCGACCTTTTTGACCTAATTTTGTAAATTAAAGGTCATTTTCACTGTATAAATAAGGGGGTTTTCCCTTGTATTTTAGAATCAACTTTCACTCATACGAAGTGAGGTATGAAATTTGCACCCTACTTAGGGTTTATTGGCTGAAATTTGGTGCGCACTTCTTGGAGGAGGCTAAATTTGGTGTTTCTTGGCATTTTTCTTGGTGGAAAGTCTTCAACTAGGCTTATTGCTAGATTATTCTTGGTGGATGTAAGTGAATTTCTGAAATCCTTCTTTGCTTTGAATGGTTATGGTGTATTTACTTTGCACTTCTTCCAAGGTTATGAAATTTCTAGTTTAAAACCCTAGGAGAACAAGCACATGTTATTGTCCTTGTCTTAACAATTTTTCACCTACTAGATTGTGATAGAAAACCTACTTTATTGAAGCATTGTGCTAAGGGCCCTACCATTGTATCACCCTAGCATCCTTTGCTTCATCAAGCCGTCATTTACTTCATCCTTGACCTAAAGAAGGAGGAAAACCGCTAGGGCCTAGGGTTACCTACTTTCTAGTGGCCATTTCCCCCCTAGGGTTTAGTGATTGAGGCCTTTGGTTACCAACACCTCAATAATTGACCTTCTTGTCTGTAGCTCTCACATTATCATTTGTTCCTTCAAGTTTTTTGCTACAAAGTGACTCCATTATCCCTAAAAGGCATTGATTTAGACCTTGAAATTGATTGATTGATGAAACCAACCCTTAAATATTTTACCTAAAGCAACCTACTAACCTTTCTTAACCCTATATTAGACTAAATCACTAACCTACTTGTTGTTGTTACAAAATTAAGATACAACCATTTATTATAGCAGTAAAATCACTTAAAAGCAATTGCATAAGTTGATTTTTACACTGCCTAATTAGCTTCTGACATCTGCTAGTACATTGCTATTATTGGGTTATTATTTTTGGTCATTGTGAAGCTCTTTTAAATCATTTATTGTGAAGCTGTTGTCTTGTAAACATTGCTGATATAAAATTATGTTTGCTTCATCTTGCATCAACTTACTGATTTTATTGATTAGTCCAAGGTTTATGAAGCACTAACATCAAATTGTACCTGCAAAAGATATTGTTTTTCTTGTTGCTTTGTTTTGGGCAGGTACATCTAAGCACACCATTGCTTCATTGATTTAAAACTTGGGACTTTATGATTAATGTGACTTGTGAGAGTGGATACCTTTATTTGACACTTTGACCTTTTCCTTCTCAAACCCCTAGGTCACTGGGGACGTCTCCCCTGGGATATCATCCCTAAATAGGAAGAGGTATCCTATTAAGGTGATAGTGATAGGATAACTTCTTGTTACACCAATTTTCCTTCCTTTAGCGTTTCCGTTTGGGACAAGTACAAATTGCACGATAACAATGCCAAGAAGATTCGAAGCTCAGTTAGTGTGGTTGGGGTTGTCCAGTCACAGATGAATTGGATATTAGCTAAATCCACACGTACCCCATGCTCATTAATAATGTAGCCCAAGTATTGGACCCTGTTCATGCCAAAGGAGTATTTTTCCAAGTTGGCATACAAATTGTGCTGCCGTAGAGTGCTCAAAACCTGTTGAGTATGTTGCATGTGCTCCTCCCAAGTTCTGTTGAAGATGAGGATACCATCCAAATATACCACCACAAAAGAGTTGTTGAAGGGTCTCAACACATCATTCATCAACCTCATGAAAGTGGTTGGTGCATTTGTTAAGCCAAAGGGCATGAACAACCATTCGAAGAGACCTTATTTATATTTGAAAGTTGTCTTCCATACATCAATTGGCTTCATGGGAACCTGGTGGTAGCCAAACTTTAGGTTAATCTTGCTAAAGAACTTTTCTCCCTTGAGTTGGTCAAGAAGGTCATCAATTCAGGGAATTGGGTACCGGTTCTTGACTATGATTTTTTTAATGCTCTGTAATCAATGCATAACTTCCAGGTCCTGTCTTTCTTATGCACTAGTACAATCGGGCTCCCACAAGGGGAGGAGATGGGTCTGATGTGCCCCTTTTGAAGAAGCTCTTGGATCTGACGCTTGATTTTGTCATTTTCCATCAACGAGAGATGATAGACTGGTCCATTAGGAAGAGGTGCACCAGGGGTTAGATCAATTGGATGCTTGACTTGGTAGTGCATTAGTACCCAGTGGGTGAGGAGAAAATGGATTTGTACTCTTCCATGATCCCATCCACATGCTTCTGCTGCAAAGAGAGGCTCTTTGTAGAGGCCAGAGATGTGGCAATGACCTTCTTCTTACTGTGATCATAGATCATAAAGAAGACTAACTTCCCGGTCTGTGAAATGACCTTACTACATTTCTTAGTAGAGATTAAAGAAATAGCGGTAGGTGGTGCTACCTCTGGTATCCTGTACATTTGTCTACCCAAAGTAATAATAATGTTGCGGGGTCTAGACTCATGCACAACATGTCGCTTCCACAAATATGGTTGTCCTAAAATAACATCAAAAACTTCAAGGGGAAGAATATCACAAAATACCTCGTCTTTGAAGGGCTTGATGTTGTAGGGAAGATGACATTGTTGGCTGACATGGAGATCTCTTCCTTGGCAAAGGCAGCCGATGGTGTAGGGATGCAAGTGAAATTTTGTCGGTAGGTCCAACCGCTTGAGGAACTCTATTGAGATCAAGTTATTCTGACTTCCGCTATTGATAATGAAATGAAGTGGAACCCCCTTTACCCACAACTGTGAGTGAAAGAGGAGTTCACATTCCTTTGCTTCTTCTGGTTCGCTTGGCTAGAATTTGGTGGTAGCGACAGTGGCACTGGGTTCGATATCAATAATCTGCTTCCCTCCTTCTAGATTTGATTCGGAGCCAGAACCTTCCTTTGACTTAGAAAGCTCGACCACTAGTGACTGCTTGGAGCGACATTCTTCGGTGTTGTGCCAAGGGATTTTATGGTATTCACACCATTTTCCTGTGTCCTTCTTCAACTTCTCATTACCCTTATTATGTTGCAGCTTGGACTGGTTTTCCTGAGAGTGGCCATATTTTCTCTGTCCCTTTTTTTGTGTGTTTGGGCCACCTTTTCCCTACTTAGGCTGTGAGGAGTTTGCAGATCCAAACTCTCGTCTCTTCTGCTTAAATTTATGCTCGATCTTGAAAGCATATCTATTAGTCGTACCCAATGATGTGATGTATAGAAACTCCATTTCTGCTTGAATGTATCTATGCAAAAATACACGGTATTTGAGCACCAGATGTCATTTAGAGTCTTTAATACCCAATTTGGGATGTAGGGTATGGAAAATATTGGTGAAATATGGTATTGTCTAGTCCCTTTCCTGACGTAGGGTGGTCCATCTTGTGTACTGGTCCTTGTAGCTTCCAACAAGGTAGTATT
Source organism: Picea sitchensis (assembly GCA_010110895.2). Classification (NCBI taxonomy): domain Eukaryota; kingdom Viridiplantae; phylum Streptophyta; class Pinopsida; order Pinales; family Pinaceae; genus Picea; species Picea sitchensis. The sequence continues at coordinate 83,354 of SNQJ01S0039894.1, forward strand.
GTTATTTAATGGCACCCCTGAAGGAATCCCATGTGGGAGCGACCACAAATATTGTATATTCCCCTATGGCCCTTTGCTCAGAGTAAGTATCCCACTAGTCCTTAACATGGGGGATGGCCTCGAGGAGTGAAAAATTAATATTTTCCCTATTAGAAAAATTGTGGACTGAAGAATACCCTTCGAGCAGATTCAACCATTTATCTACAACATCTACATCTATTAGTCCTTCAAATAATGGAATATCAAAATTTACTTGTACCTTAAAGGGGGTTACATGGCCGCTTGATGAAGATGCATCTCATGTGGGCAGTCACAGAAGGATCTGTGCAAACTTGTCCATCATTTCATTCCTTTGTCGCGCAAGGGATTCCTCGAGCAACATTTTAAAAGGATCTCCTACTCCATCATCTTTCTTTTCGTCCCCCATGGGTTCTTGTCGGGCTTGGCGTGGCTGATCTTACAAAGGCTTGATTGGTTCAAGTCCTAACTTCTTGTACCCAGATCTTGCCTGGGACATGCACGAAGAAAAATAAATGAAGAGAAGACCGCTCTGATACCACTAATCTAGATTTGTGAGCAGAACAAAATGAATAATAGACCAAATACAATAAAACAAAGATATGGAGAAAAACAATAGATATCCAGTGAACAATAAATTCTATTGAATAAACAAAATAGGCTGAAACTATACAATTGCAGAACCGAAAACACTTGCTCAAATGGTGGTAGTTGTCTCTGAGAAGAGATCGGGCTGCTACACTCATCCGTCTGAGAAGAAGCATTAAAATGAGGCTCCAAATGCCTTTTTAACACTGCTCATGAATGCCAAAACCCTAGACATCCAAAAACCTAACCCTAGGAGATGAAACATCAAAAGTTATGTGGGCCCCGATGGGTAAGTTGGTACCTCAACTTCTCGAGGTCGTAACATTTGCAGATGACCTCCGTTTTAGGTGTGTGATAGCCCATTGGAAATGTCTTTTCAAGAACTACACATTATACTTTCAAACTCTGACTTTGTCTATAGTTTGATTGTGACAAGAAAAAAAAATGTTTAGGGCTCCAAAATGGCCCTGGAAGTACATAAAGATGTACTGACATGAAAACATCCAAAATAAGCTAGTTGGATTAGGTGGGAAGCCACCAATATCCGCTTGGAAGCTGTGTAGGGCTTCATACATCCCAAGAAGTGTAGAACCCACAATTGCAAAGAATTAGAGAAGAACGTGTTGAACTAAAAACTGTCAAGAGGAGCCAGTTGGAACAGGTGGGTGGCCACCAATATCCACCTAGATCATTCCTCCAGTCCACGATCTTGTTAATGGATCACAATTGATCCTTTCGTGATCAATGATGGATATTTTACTCCATTGATCCAATTTGATGCTATAGATATTGAGACAAATCTACAACCATAATTAACTCCTTAACTTAATTTGATGGTCATTGTTCCTCGACGCTTACAAAGGGATTCAACCTATGTTCTTTGCCAACACTCAACCTTGTTTTGACATGCACACAAAAGAAAACTCAAGTCCTTCAAGACAGGAATTCAATCCCTATCTGCTAAAAAAGCTTCATCTCTTTGACTCGACTTCTTTGTGTTCTCTTGTTTCCTTTGTCTCGCACTCTTCCATGAAGTTCATAGGAACTTTGTTCTTTTCAAACTCATCCCTCTCACATAGAGACTCAATTACTATAATGCCCAGAACCTCGAACGTTCATTCATGGATTATTCATACATGTCCACATAGAAATATACACACTGTCACAACATTTTCATTAATTCAATCATTGTACATGGTTTCAGAAAATAATTCTTAGCTCGATCGATAGATTGGGCTTCTTCTCATCCCTCTCTCTCTCCTTTTGCCAAAATTCCTCAATAATTGGCCACTCTCCTTTTGGATTGATTCCTCATTAACTTTCCACTCATACATGCCTAAAGGCTTACAATTTATGCATGGAAGATACAGTTCCAGCTCAACAAAACAAATTCTTAAGAATGTGCAACAAACTACAAAAACAACACTCTCGTTATTTACAATTGATGAGGATCAATTAGATTGAATCCTCCATACTTAGGAAAACCCATCTAATCCAACTAATTTACTCATTTAAGCCATTTATATCATAATTAGGGAAAACAAACCCTATCCTTCTAGAATATGATTACAAACTTAGGAAAACACAATCAAATCCATTAAGGGAACCCACTTCCTTTAGTAAACTTCAAGACCCCCTTAGACCTTCTCAACAAGGTTGATTTAGGAGGAAAAATGCTCTCGCATTAGACTCCCAGGGTTAAAAAGTTTCATGATCTACTGATCACGAGTCTTCATTTGTTGAAGTCTTCTTGGATCCCAACCATTATGTTTTTGCTCACTTGCCTTTATGCCTTGTTGTTGTATGGTTTTTGTCTGCATCCTTCCATAATTCCATACTTTACTCTGTTTCTTGCCAACTACCTTGTTGATATAATCTCTCTCCTCCAATTGCAATTCATGGTTGACTGTCCTTTTCATCTCATGGTATTCCCAATTGCTCTTCTTCATCATCAACTTCCACATACCATCTACCTCAATGTCCAACTCCTTCCTCTATTGGTACATTCCATTGCTATAAATTTTTTGTTGCTTTTATGTAGACACAATGTGTATGGCTCTTACTGCCACCTCTTCATATTTATCTACATCTTCACTCTCCTTATTGTGTTTCAATACAATCCTTTGGTCCGTAGCTTCCTTTTGTAGCAGAAATCCATCCTCACAAAACAATCCCAGGTCTTGATCTTCAACTCCCTCACTTATATGCTACAACCATGCATTCTTGGATTCTCTATGTCTACAATTGTTATACAGTCTTCATCAATTCTTGGACTGGCCAACCACTCTTTCAACAATCTTAATTATTCATCATAATCTATCAACATTGTATCTGAATGTTGCTTTTCAACTTCTTCATTCTATTTGTAGTTGTCTTCATAACTTGCATACACATACCAATGATTAATTTCAAATCCATAAGATTGTGGAATCTCATCTGGCATCATCTCCTTGTGTTGTCCTAAGTACCTCATTGAATTTGTACCATCAACATTTTCTTCCTCAACAATTCCACTTACAAGTTGTGTAAATCCTTCACCCTGACTATCTTTATGAGATAACATTATATCATATTCCTTCATAACATAATTTTGCTTATGTTATGCTTCTATGCCTTTAAAAAGAGTATCTCCACCTTCATCAATATTTCTGACAATTCCAAGTGATTGTCCAACTTCATTCTTTCCACAACTTGTAATCATATACAAATCATCAGTTTTAAAAACATAATATCCCATGGCCTCATTTTATGCTTCTGAAATATTCTACACATGTTGATATGAACTTTCCTGATATTCCATGAGACTCTCAATAGGTCTCCCATCAAAATATCCATTGTCATGCTCTCCAAGGAATGATCCCTTCTTTGGTTCACAAATGTGAAATTCTCCTTCTATTCTTTACTTCTATCTAAACTCATCTTCTCTGAGTTTCTCTTCCTTCAACAAAGCACTCAACTTGTGCCTCAAGCTCTGCCTTTGTTTCCTTACAAACAATTGCACTATAGGCCACTTGACCTTTTTTTCTCACATCCCAACCTCATATCTAGTCTTCACCTTCACTTTCTTGTAGAAACTTCATCTCCATATTGAGTCTTTCCTTTAACTCAACAAATTCCCTGTCAAATTCCTCTTGACTCATTTTCTTTCTGTCAATAGTTCTGACACTCTCTTTCCTCATGTTGTAGCTTCTATGAACCCTTGAAACGACTATCAGTAGTCATCTCTATCTCTTCCCTTTGTGAGATTCTCCTTTCCCACTGTGATTTGCATCAATCATTTCCTCTATAGTAAGTCTCCTCACCTACTACCCAATACCTCATCAAGATTTCCCCTAAGCTTGAACTATTGGTATCCTTATGGTTCTCACTTCTGGAACCTTCTGAGCATCCTCTACTCTTCTATGGCTTCCGCATCTACTCACACTCTTCTGAGAACTTCTATTGTTCTCCTTACTTCCAATCGTCAGTTGGAAGTGTCTACAACATCCCTTGTTGCAAGGTTCTTTCTGCCACAAGCTTCTTCACTTGAGAGCACTAGTTGCTCCCTATTCTTCTGTCACAACTTCTCTGTTGTAATGCTGCTGCAAATTCCTTTCTTCTTCTGTTGCTACCTACAATCACAATTGATTCTTAACCATAGTTAATTATACAAACATATACTAATACCTGCAAGATCTACTATGAGATCCATTCTTCTCAACATCCAACTTTCTCTTGATTGGAATGACCTCAATTTATGTAGAAATTCACTAAGGTAATTGCATATCCAATTCGTTTTTCTACAAAATCTGGTTCTTCTACCAGTTCCAAAATATTTTTAAATTCTATGATGCTACTTTTGTAATTTCAATTTTATAAACTTTCATTTTTCAACTTTAGAGCATAGTTGCGTTGTGATACCAAAAGTGATGACCCACCAGGTCGTTTACCCATAGGAAAAAAGTTTGAATATAACTTTGTTAGCAACTCAAGTACTCAGACTGTTCTTAAATACGCCCTCTGGTGTTAAATTATCAAACAAACATTATTATGGTTCCTTTTCTTTATGTGCAAATCGAAAATATAGAAGCGCTTAGGAGCGCTTATTCTTAGCTCCTTTCCATGAGTGCCAAACTCCTTTTCCTCCATGAGACCAAATTTTATAACCAACACCAATCCCTTAAGAACTTAAACTCTAGCCCTAATTCTCCATACAACCATGTATTATAACCACGGGCTATTGAAACATCGAGGTACCAGACGTATCAGGACTAACTCCATTGTGTTTTATGTTTTGGTTTCAGTCCGGTTATACCGGGTCACCAGAATGTTAGAGTACTAGGCCAATACACTTAACATCAATTTGCACCCAACTAAACCTCGATCCGGTCCATTGGCTACAGGGAGATTGGGATGTTGGGGTGCCAAAAACAATTTCACTTTATGCTAGTTCAATAGTTCACCGAGGGGGCGATAGGTTAGTAACCTGTAACCCTACATTGGAACCCGATGTCAGGAAGATCAAATGTCAGGATACTGGGTAATACTTTATAGTTGTTTTAAACATGCATCGCGGGCCAATATGTCGATGCCTAGGTCTTGATTATGGACCATTGATCTGGGAAAGTCTCCACCAAAAATTTAATCTCCTCCATCGATGGACTTCCTCCACTCCACAATCTCGTTAATGGATCATAGTTGATCCTTTCGTGATCAATGGTGTATCATTTACTCCACTGATCCAATATGATGCTACAAATCTCGAGACAAATATACATCCACAATTAACTCCTTAACTTAATCAGATGGTCATTGTTCCTCGTCTCTTACAAAGGGATTCAACCTATGTTCTTTGCCATCATTCAACGTTGTTTTGACCTACATAGAAAATAAAACTCAATTCCTTCAAGACAAAAATTCAACCCCGATCTGCTAAAAAATCTTCATCTCTTCGGCTCAACTTCATTGTGTTCTTTGGTTTCCTTTGTCTCGCTCTCTTCTATGAAGTTCATAGGAACTTCGTTCTTTTCGAACTCATCCCTCTCACAGAGAGAATCAATTACTATAATTCCCAGAACCTCGATTGTTCATTCATGGATTATTCATACATACCCACATAGAAATATACACATAGTCACAACATTTTCATTAATTCAATCATTGTACATGGTTTCAAAAAATACTTCTTAGCACGATCTATAGTTTGGGCTTCTTCTAGACCCTCTCCCACTCCTTTAGCCAAAATTTCTCAATAATTGACCACACTCTCCTTTTGTCCTGATTCCTCCTTAACTGACAACTCATACATGCCCGAAGGCTTACAATTTATGCATGGAAGATACACTTCCAACTCAACAAAAAAAATTCCTAAGAATCTGCAACTAACTACAACAATATCACTTTCTCTCTTTACAATTGATGATGATCAATTAGATCAAATCCTCCATACTTAGGAAAACCCACCTAATTCAACTAATTTTCTCAATTAAACCATTTACATCATGATTAGGGAAAATGAACCCTATCCTTATAGAATATTATTACAAACTTAGGAAAACACAATCAAATCCTTTAAGGGAACCCACACCCTTTTGTAAACTTTGAGACCCCCTTAGACCTTCACAACAAGGTTGATTTAGGAGGAAAAATGATCTCGCATCAATTTATGTAGGAAGGTGTTGATCCATTTTCATGTCTCAACCTTGTATTTCATGTTATGTTTTACTATGCGATAAAGTTTCCCTTCTATCCTAATCCATCATTTTCCACATACCACACAATTCCTATATCTCCTCATTACTTCATAAAAAAATAATACACTTCTAACACTTAGTGGTTTTCATGACTTGCACCATGTAGAGAATCCTTGCATTAAGCATATACTTTGTGCTCCGCATGGAGACTATTTCTCCATATTCGGCATTGTTACTTCAAGTTTTCTTGCATGGGATGAAACTTAGTATATTTTTGAATGTTGTTCTATGTGAAGAAACCAACATATGACCCTTTCTCTACTTTTGACTCTTCCTGCATGACTCTCCTCCTCTCTACTGTAGTGTCCCATACTTAACCAATTTTTGAATCATGTCTCATGCAGAGAAATCAACACATGACCATTTCTTCGCAACACTTCCCCTACACATTGACGATTCTCCACAACATATTTTCCCACATTACCTTCTCTCTCCCCTATTTACTGCATAACCTATACTCAGTAAATTCTGAGTTACATCTCATGCAGAGAACTTGACATGAACCATTTCTCCGCATGAACTTTTCTCTGCATAAATTTCTCTCCTTGTCGTTTCTTTGCATATCTCACTCCTCCTCAAGACTTGTATCTATGCCTTCCTAACACACCAAATCCATAATTAGTGTATTTATTTCTAGACAACCATTCATGATCTTAATTCATGAGGTAATTCAACATTTATGATGTCTCGATTCACAAGGAAAATACAGTTGTTAGGAGTAAATGAGGCTTAATTGTTACGGTTTCCAAAATATCATTTGCTTGCGAAGGATAATTACTATTAAAAGTTAACATGCATTCTGAAGGAAAGTGTACATAGTGAAATGATCTATGATTAATAACTAATAATAATTTTAGTCTATTAACAATTAAGTTTCATAATTCATATCAACACCTTTCACATATCTAAAAGTGTATTGAAAAGAGTGGAAACATGGAAGCTAGAAGAAAAAGAAAACCTTTCTACAGAGATATTGTCAACTCCATTGTTCACCAGAACAAATATTTTCACTAGTTGATTGCATATTAGTGGTATTCCAACCTCACTCCTGAACAAAAAATTGCCAATAAAATTTGGACAATTAGTATAGCCAAGACTAGTTGCATGCCTAAAGCTTTTGATTTCACATAATCATTTTCTTGGTGTGCGAGTAGATTCAACTCCAAGCATATAATGCTTTGACTTTGAAGGTATTTAGGAAAATGTTGTGACTCCCCACTCCAAATAAAGCTTCGAGGATTCCAGAGGGTGATTCTTTTTTGGACGCACAAGGTGGTGGAATGAATTTGTTGGACTATCTAGCCTCATATTCAACAATGTCGATTGATACTACATGCATTGATATATTCTTGTTGTCTTAGCCATACAAGGATTTTTCTTGGCTCTTCTCATGATTGGTAGGATAGGTATCTACATGTTTTATTCCTAGGTACATTTTATATGTGCTACACTTCTCAGTTCACATGAAAGTAATATTTGACTAGGCGGAAATTATTTCAAATGAAATTTCTTATCAGTTGTCAAATCACATGAAGACTAAGAGGCTTTTTATGACTTCATATTTGGCATTTTCTATAGCGTATTGTAATGTATTTGAAGGATTACTCCCAAGAGGTATTGTTTATGTCAACAATGATCATGTTCAATTTTGGTACCCTATGTTATGGAGGCACAAGACACCATATAACTTATAGCAAGTTTAAGATAATTTCATTAGAGAATTTAGAAATATTCTAGTTGGGATGCAACCATTGAGAATTACAGAGGAAGCTTTAAATTTTCTCAAGGGTAAAGGAATATATATATATGAGGAGGAATCCACATAAATTAGGATTTAGAGGTTTGAAGGAAAACCCTTCCTTCTCCCCAATTTTGTGTGTGATAAGTATTTTGTTATTGAAGTTTGATGATAGTGCAAGTCTTGGTATTGCTTCTTTGACAAAAAAAGGAAGATAAAGTTTATTTCATTACCATTCTGCGTTGTTGATATTTCAATTAGAGGCCTAACCCATTTGGCCAAAATAGACGAAATATTGAATTCATTCCATTTGAAATAAGTTGAAGCCTTCAAAGGATTTGATATTGAAGGAACAATTTCTACTCATTTATCTTCACTTGGTTATGGTACTACTTTTGCAAGATTTCCATAAGTCACAGAAGGAGATAGTGATAATGACCCTAATACCAGTTGAGTAATTCCTAGAAAAAAGATACAAATTTGTGATGATGATTTGGTCACACAGGCTAGTTCAAGTACCCAGACTAAGAAGACAAAATTGAAGAAGGAATGCAAATAAGGAAAATGTAAGTAAAGAGGCAAAACTGAGATTGGTGCTCATACTGGTTCTACTCCCCTCCCACATTAAAGTTCCTCCTCTACCCACATAAGCCAAGATCTTAATGTGAGTAAAGGAGAGAGTTATGAAACACGTGCTGGAGGAGGTGATGGATATGAACCTCCTTATTTCTATATGGAGAAAACTCATACTGTTGGGTAGAAAAAGAGGAAAAGGAGTAATAGCAACAAAATTTCTCAAAACCTTGAAGTCCCAGAAGATGATTTAGTTGAGATGGAAGTTGATAATAAAAACCAAGTGCCTAGATGGGTAGTAGTACATATATCTAAGAGATAACAATTGGCGGAGGAGATGGCCCACGAGGGACCAATAGTTTTTTAGGAGCAAAACTTAACTTTACATAATACTAAATACAATAAAGAATCTAGAAATGTCCAGATAGAAAGAATTCATGTTAAAAATAAGAATGTTATAGAAAAGTGGAATTCAGAGGTGGATGTTTCAAGAGTTGGACCATCTAGAATACTCAAGTTACATCTCACCACTATATATTTTCTTGCCCATTCTATCACATAACAAGAATTAGAGAATATTAGACTGAAAAATAGGATAACCAAATTGGAGGATGATTTAAGTCCAGGACCATTGTTTGTATAACCATTGTCTATTATGATTACATAAATAGTTCTACAAGACAGACCAAGGACATCCTCTAGAGTAAGAAAGGATGCCAAATTGTTAAGTGTTATTAAAAATTATGTTACGTAGAATATAAACAAGTGACTCAATACAATTTTGTAAGGGTGGGAAGTAGCCACCAACATAAGGAATTTGTCTCCAAGAGTTTCTTCTCTTACCGATTTCCTTCGACAAGATTTGGGCAATGACGATTATTTTTTCAAAACTTCTCTAAGTACATTTGTAGCTCTAGTATCAAACATGAATGAATTTATTAGGAAGAAACATGATCTACTCTCAAAAAATAGACTCAAACAAATAAAAGATGGTTGGTTAGAAATAATAGAGGTCCCGTGGGACTTAATTGCAAGTTGCAAAAAGATTGAGGAAAAAATAAGTGATCCATTTTTGAAAATAATTGAAATAATTAAGGAACTTGAGGCCCACCATTGATTATAGAGTCAACATTGTTAGCCAAGGAGCAATTAGAATATGAGTTAAACATACTCAAGATTTCATGGGGTAGTGAGTTTGACAATCTCACTAGTTTCTCAAAAGAAGAAATAAAACGATGGTTGGTTAACTTTGATAATGATAATGAAGATCATTTAACATCAATACAAGAGTTATGCTTTGAATGCAAAGTGATAGAAGATTAGATTTTTTACAACGGGTAAAACAAGACATAATGATTCCACCGTTAAAAGAATATATTGAAAATTGGCTCAAGAGTTCATTTAATGAAATAACTAATCCTTAATAAATGCCAAGAAGAAGTTGCACTGGAAAGGGTCAAGTTCCAACTATTTATGAAGCTCTTTCAAAGGATACCGAGAGGGAATCCATTCGTTAGACTCTATTTTCATTTTTGTGAGTACACATATTTCGAAGCATTTTTTTTTCTTTCATCTCAATCTATGATCATCCATCTTTATGTGTTTATTGTTTACCTATAGAGTCGATTCTTGATTGTTTTTCTCTCTTCTTCCAGGTTACCTCTACAACTATATGGTCCATGGAATCCCCATTCCAGAACACTAGGATGAATGCATTTCATTTTATTGTTTAAGTATCACGGATATTATGTTGTGTTGCTTGTGCACACATTTTATTTGAACTTGGACAACTCGTGTATGTACGCATATGTCCAAGGAAAACCTGCATATATGTATTAAAACACTGCCAGGGTAAGGATAAGGCCATGAAACTTGGATACAAATTAAAAATACGTTGTCAAGCAATCACGCGACAAGAAAACACAGGCTACCAGAGAGAAATCGAAGGAGGAAAACACTCCAAACCCAAAAATAGAAGATTTATCCCCATAATGGTCGCCAATTATGGTACGAGGAAAATCACTCTAGGCATGGGGTAAACCACAACAGATTGAATAACTACAGAAATCGACTCTAATACCAAGTATTCTATACAAATGTAAATTCTAACAAGACAAGATAAAGAGCCTACCTCATTCATACATTCGATGAAGACCACAGTTGAGCACTCCACTCAAATATTTATACTCGTAACTTGTCCTAAACAACCAATATATGCAAGCATATGGTGATAATATATAAAGTTAAAACATACAATAAAATAATCCATTAACATTCACAACAAATATGCCGACGAAATAATAATTCAAATATTTGCAAGACATCAATTGGACGAGAAAAGAGTATTTCTATTAAAATATGATCAAAAAAAGTGTATGAGTGACAAAATTCCATGTCGACATGCCTTAGAACTGAGAAAATAAGTCTCTTCCAGCTGGGCCTCCACCACTTCAATCCTGCACCAAAGGAAATATCATATAAGAGAGATAATGAGGTTCTCCATCAAAGAGGGAAGAGCTTGGGGGTTGAACAATGTGTTCAAAATTTAAAGGATAGAGGGATGCAGACTCAATATGAAGTGAATAATTTCTTCAGAGTAACTTTTTTTTCTCAAAAGTTGAATTCTCTTCCATTCCACGACTTTGATATGGCCCATTTTTAACCTTCAAATGGAACTGAAGGCCTAGTCAGAACATTTCCAGTATATGGAAGGTCAAGGATCATGGATCTCGTGACATGACATGGAAACCCGACACAATTTTTAATTTTGGACACAAACCCGATGTACATGGGCTTTAATGGTGCAAACTACATATGCACATGTTGTATAACTATTAGGGCACATATATGTGGACAAATGTGATTTTTTAGCTCTAGGAAGTGAAAATGGGTACATCAAGTCTACATAGGGAAATGGAAAAGGCCTTCTGAGCAAGTTGCATGGAGTGAGGAAAAATTTCTCTATAATAGGGAGCAACACCTGTATCCAAGACTCCTTATAGGATGAGTATGCCTGAGTTGAAGGAGTTGCAAATGCAACTTGAAGAGCTTCTTAGGAAGGGGTATATATGCCCAAGTGTGTCATCTTGGGGCGCACCAATATTTTTTGTGAAGAATAAGGATGGTACATTGATACTTTGCATCGATTTTGGACAATTGAACAAGGTAACAATGAAGAAAAAGTATCCTTTTGTTGGAAGATTGGTTGTTGTCATTGATGTCAACCCTAGTCATGGGTTTTGGACTGCAAGATTGATGAAGGTATTTGGACATGAAGGAAAATGCACATGTAGATACAACACCCATGGATGGATAGTATACATCATGTTGTTTGCGGTGGTATGTGGCACGTCACGTGGATTCTCATGGTTGAGGAGAAATAAATTTTTGAAGATGACAAAGTGAATTGAAGAAGGAAGTACATGTAGGCCCTGAAGATAATTAAAGAAAAGAATTACAAAATAAGAAAGTGTCAGGTTGGCCCTAATGTTAAAAGGAAGTGACATAAATGGTATAAATA